>JARVGQ010000759.1:10708996-10719853 GCA_031762355.1 Hypsolebias martinsi | reverse complement strand
AGTCCATCACAGGGACACATAGAGACAAATGAGACAACCATTCACTCTCTCACTCACACCTAGGGACAATTTAGAGTTACCAATCAGCCAAACATGCATGTTTTTGGTTTGTGGGAGGAAACCGGAGTACCCGGAGAAAACCCACACATACACGGAGAGAACATGCACATTTCAGCAGCATTTTCAAGCCAGGATTCAATCCGGCGATCTTCTCGCTGAGAGGCGGCCACTCTACCATCTGAGCCACCATGCCACCCCACATCTTAAACCTCTCTCCGGTAAAACTCAAACTGTGAATTAAACCATGGTGGCTCAGTTGGTAGAGCGGCTGCCTCTCATCAAGAAGGTCACCAGCTCAAATCCCGGATGGGGGCCTTTCTGGGTGGAGTTTTCATGTTCTTTCCGTGCATGTGTGGGTTTTCTTCAGGTCCTCCAGTTTCCTTCCACAGACCAAAAACATGCATGTTAGACTGATGGGTAACTCTAAATTGGCTCTAGGTGTGAGTGAGAGACTGAATGATTGTTTGTCTCCATGTGTCCCTGTGATGGACTGGAGACCTGTCCAGGGTGTCCTCCGCCTCTCGCACAGTGTCTGCTGGACATGGGCACCAGTGACCCAAAAAGGAAGAAGCAGGTGAAGATAATGAATGATGGATGGATGGATGGATCTACATTCTTACCTCATTCTCTTGCTCAGTTTATGCTAAAAAAATTTCCATATAGAATCACTACTGATGTTTTTGTAGACCTTTAAACTATGATCAGTTTTTTTTTGTCCCTGTTTTGTTCTCAAAATAACTTTTTTTTTCATTTGACTTAAATTTCAAAAATAAAAAATAAACTTTTTATTTAGTTGTTTTTTCTTAGTGGCCTTAATTTGCCATATTTCTTCATTTGTTTTCACTTTCATAAACCATAAAAAAACTTAGTATTTTGATTGTGTTGGTATTAAAGCCCTTTCAAAATAAACTAAATTCTACATCCATCTTTTGTTCTGAAAGATTTACAGGTTAGACCTTGAAAACTTAATACTGTGAGGAGTCTAAATAAACTTCTTTATTCCAGAGGAGATCATCCCCAAACCAGAGGAGGTTGCTGTGATGTGTCCTCATGCCATTAAAGGACCCAACTGGATCCCCTGGAGGAACAACTGCTACACCTTCCAGCTCACCAGAACCAGATGGGATGACTTTAACAGAGGCCGGGTCTCACAAACCTGCAGAACAATCCGTAAGAGCTTGACACCACTCATTACCGAGTCATGTTCCATGTTTGTGAGAGAAGGGTCATCGTTAATGTTTGCTTCAGATCAAGACTCGGACATCCTGACCATCAGAACTCAGCAGGAGAACGAGTTCATCACGAGCCAGCTCAGACAGTTTGAGAGTCTGGTCAGCTTTGTTTGGCTGGGAATCTTCAAAGGTGAAGGTATGTTGTTTATTTATTTATTTATTTTAGTTGGGAGGAGCAAACCTTCAGAAACATGATCTTACTTCCACTTCACTCTACAACCTCAGTTCCCAAAAAGTTGAGATGTAAAACAGAATTAGTTCCAGGTCCACGACTTCATTTAACAACCGTCTGAAAACGTCTGAGGAGACCAGTTCATGGAGGTTTTGGAGGAAATGTCCCATTCTTGTCTAGATGATTCTAGCTGTTCAGTAGTCCTGGTCTTAATATGCCTGATGTTTTGAGGTCAGCGCTCAGACTCTGTCCATGAAGCCATGTTGATGTGATGGAAGCTGCATGTGGTTTGGCATCATCTCGCTAACATATGCAAGGCTTTCCAGGATGGGAGCAGTGGTTGTTTTACAATCTGTACATGTTTTTCTTCGCTGAGGTTTCATTTCCAGGTGTGTAAACTGCCCATGCTAGAAGCACTAATGCACCCCCATACCATCAGAGAGGCAGGTAGTTGAACTGTAGCTGATAACAGGCTGATGGATGGTCCTTCTCCTCTTTAGTAGACGACATGTGTCCATGGTCCCCAAACAGAACTTGACATTTGGATCCAGTTCTGGACTTTGCCTCAGTCCATTTGAAATGAGCTCTGGTCCAGAGAAGACAGAACCAGTTCTGGATGCTGTTCACATCCGGTTTCTTCCCTGTCGGATAGAGCTTTAAGTAGCATTTGTTTACAGACAATGATTTGTGGAAGTGTTCCTGAGCCCAGAGCAGAACCAGACCTGATTTTATTGCAGTGAAGTCCAGAACTGAACCAGATCTTGTTCTGATTCAGTGGCCCCCGAGGGCCCAAAGATTACGACCATTGTCCTTTGAGCTCAGAGATTTCTACAGACTCTTCTAATCTGATCAGATTATGAACGATGGAGGCCCAGTCGTCCATTCAGGAACTTTATTCTGAAATTGTTCCACCAGTTTTAGGAACAGTTTCTCAGACTGGTGAACCTCCACCCATCTTTACTTCTTTACATTTTTCTTGTTGCCCCAGTCCAAACTTTTTTATGACGCGTTGCTGCCATCAAATTAGAAACTTCTTTTGTAAAAATGGTCATATTCCTTCATGGCAACATTTAATGTTTACTAAGTTTGTTTATGAATAAACTATGTGATTTACAAATCATTGCATTCTGTTAGGATTGGGGTTTTGCAGATCCTCCATCAGTTCTGGTTTTCACTGCGTTTGTGTGATTTTTATGCCATAATTCGAGGACTACACAGATTTTATTCTGCTCCAGATAATCTGACGAAGTGGTACGATGGAACAGTGGTTCAGTACTCAAACTGGGCCAGCGGCCGACCGGTTTTAAACACACCCTTCATGGCTGGACTCACCATGGACGGCTCCTGGATTCTCCTCAAAAACTTGAGATTGCTCCCTGAGTTCAAGCAGCAGTCGATCGTGGTCTGCAAACTGGACAAAGGTCAGTCCGTCTCGGTTCCTCCCCTGCTGTGGTCTCTGAGGCGAAAATTCTTATCCGCTTCTTTTTTTAAGAGTCCAAACCGGAGTACCGTCAGTCGGTCAGGGACCTGCAGGAGTACGACAGCTTAACTTATGAAGTCGTGACTGAACGGCTGAGTTGGTACGCGGCTCTGGAGGAGTGCAGTCGGCGTGGGGCTCACCTGGCGAGCGTCCACGACAAAAACCAACACGAGCGTCTCCAGAGGATCGCCAAGACCGACGGCTTCCCGCTGTGGCTCGGCCTGTCCAACCAGGATGTAGGACTGAAGTGTGACCTCGTGAGAATTGATCCAAACTTTCCTTTCAGACGTTAACAGTGTTTTTTTGCTTTTCTCCGTCAGATCAGTGGTTCAGAGTACGAGTGGTCCGATGGGACGAAGCTCGGGTACCAACCCAACATCATCGAGTCGCTGTCAGGGTCCAGCTCAGACCCACACGAGGCCAAGTGTTTGTTCATTAACCCAGCTGGAGAGTGGGTCAGAACCAGTTGTAACACTGAACAAGAAGGCGCCGTCTGCTATACCACCAGCACCAGCACCCCGTCCCAAAGTGAGACTGGACCTTTATGTTCTACAAAAAAAAAAAAAAATCCTGATTCCTAACTCTGACCTCAGGAGAACAGAAACGCTCAACAGGTTCCTCTGGGTCAGTATTTATGAAACAGAACCTGAATCCAGGTCCTGATCCAGCAGCTTGTAGAACCCCCTTCAGCAGCAGAACCCTCCTGTTTGTCCCTCGTGGTTCTGGAGGAGTTCTGGTCCACTCTTCTTTCCATCACTGAGGGTTCTGCTCAGCTCTCTGAAAGTCCACCACAGTGTTTCAGTCAGGTTGAGGTTCTGGACTCTGACTGGACCGTTGCAGCACCTTGGTTCTGTTCTTTCTGACCCGTTCTGTTGTAGATCAGCTGCTGTGTTTAGGATCATGGTTCTGTTGGACCCAGTTTGGTCCAGGCGTCAGCTGTTGGACAGATGGACTCGTCTGACTCCAGAACCTTTTAGTCTCTAAAGGAGTTCTGGTCCACTCAGTGACTGACAGGAGCCCAAACCATCAGCCTCCACCACTGTGCAGACAGCTGGGAGGAGCTGTTTGCTGCAGTGGATTCTGGGTAAACATCTGCCCTCTGGTCTGGTTCTGGTCCAGAAGTCCTGTTCTTCCTTCAGATGAAACTTTACAAACCCAAGTTGAGCTGCCATGTTGCTTTTAGAGAGAAGAGGCCATGACCTTTAACCTGCTGACTGAGGCCTGTAGAGTCACTGCATGGTCTGACCTTCAGGGTGAATCAGCTGTGAAGACTTAAATGTTTTTCACGTGTGAATAATCGCTCTGTGTAGGACGATGGACTCCAGATGGTTCGGAAATGACCTTTGACCCTTCACTGGTTGAAGGACAGCAGCAGCTGCTTCTCTGAGGTCAGTGCTGATGTCTTTCCACCTTGACGTGGTGTAACCACGCAGCTGTTGTTCAGCAGCTCCTGATCCTGGACCTCTGAGATCCTGTAGAAGCAGCAACAGGAACCAGTGGTTCTGGTTAATAACTATCGACTCGGTGGAATCTGTTGTTTTTGTTCACCTGAGGTCCAAGTTTAAGAACCTGGTAAAGTCCAGATCAGGTCCTGAAATCCCAGATTTCAAAGATGGACGTTCTTTTCACCACCACTGTAGGTCCGATAAGAGAAATCTGTGCCGGGCTTTAAACGCTTCTTGTTTGGTTCGGATCAGAACTGACTGTTTTGTTGTCGTCGTGACTCAGGAGCTAAACTGAAGTCTGCCCCGGCGGCCAATCACTGCCCTCAGAACCACGGGACATCCAACTGGGTTCAGCACCAGGCCCACTGTTACCTCTTCGACGAGACCTTCTACAACTACAGCATCTACAGGATGGAGCAGGCCAGAACCATCTGCACTGAGCTGGGTCAGTAAGAACCCAGTAATACCAGAACATTTTAAGATTCATGGTTACTTTAATTTTCCTTCAGCAGCTGGTGAAGGTTCTGTAAAGAACCCGATTTAAACCCGTTTTCAGAGCTCAGGAACCCGTGTCCTCTCTGTTGACAGACGCTCAGCTCCTGACCATCAGAACCAAACAGGAGAACGACTTCCTGGTCCAACACCTCACCGATGACCCGCTCATCACCAGCCAGGTGTGGCTCGACATGAAGTTTGATCCACAAGGTAAACAAATTTAAAACCCAAGGTAGAAGTTCTGGACGGCCCAGGAGACCCAAACCGCTAAAATTCTGAAGCGCTACTTCACGTATCAAACACCTGATCTGTGATCGTCTCCTGACCTCTCAGGTAGAGCCGTGTCCTGGCAGGACGGCTCCACTCTGTCCTTCACAAACCTGAAGTCTGACACCAAGCCGAAGGCAGCCGGGTCCGAGCCCGTCTGCGCCGTCATGATGGCGGCCGACGGCGGCGGCTGGAAGACGGTCAACTGTGGAAACACCAAGAGTCGTGTCGTGTGCAAAACTCAAGCGAGTGAGTGACGCTGCTGAAAACGTTCAGCTGTTCAGGAAAAGTTTAGCTGTTCAGGAAACAAATGTTGAATTAGAATCCTTTAGATTATTTATTTGACTTCAAATCACTGATAAAACAGATCAGAACATTCCAAACGTTATTAAAATAGCTGAACAGTAAACATACTGTTAGCATTTAGCTGCTCAGGAAACATACTGTTAGCATTTAGCTGGTCAGGGAACATACTGTTAGCATGTAGCTGGTCAGGAAACATACTGTTAGCATTTAGCTGCTCAGGAAACATACTGTTAGCATTTAACTTATCCGAAAATAGACTGTTAGCAGTTAGCTGATCAGGTAACATACTTCAGCATTTAGCTGCTCTAGAAACGTACTGTTATCATTTAGCTGACCAGAAAAGGGACTGTTAGCATTTAGCTGATCAGGAAAGATACTTTTCGCATTTAGCTGACCAGAAAATTGTTGTTACCCTAAAGAGAAAGTATACCGTTAGCATTTACAGTAGCTGATCAGGAAACATACTGTTAGCGCTTAGCTAATGAGAAATAAAACTGTTAGCATGTACCTAACCAGAAAGAATTTTGCTAGCATTTATCTAATAAGAAAGAATACTGTTAGCATTTAGCTGATCAGGACAGATGCTCATATATTAACATTTAGTTGATCATGACCAACATTAGCTTTTAGCCTCCACCACTCTATAAACAAAATCAACCAAATAGACCTTTTGATGTTAAAAGTCGACGTTTCGGCTCGTTTTTGGTCCTCAGAGTCTTCTGGCTCTCCTGTAGCGGTGGGTCTCTTCATCGTTGTCGTCTTGGCGCTCCTCTTGGCCGTCGGCTTCATCTTCTACAAGAGGAGAAGGTCCCCGTTCGGCTCCTCCTCCATCCGCTACAAGCGGACCTTTGACGACACAGACAGCACCAGTATTATCACTGACGCCGACTGAGCCTCGGCGTTCGGCCTCGGGGACGGTCGACGCGGCCCCAGCCCATTTGTGTTTTTCCTGCTCTCGCCTTAAAATGTCTTTTATCAGGTGTTAAACTGTAAATACTGAAATGTGAATATCTGCCAAAGTTTCTTAATTTACCTGATTCTACCTGCTAAACAGACTTTTACTCTGAAAGGGTTAAACTGCACTGACTTCAAACTATCAGAATCAAACATGCTGCTCTGCTTTAATACGTTCAGACAAATATTTATTTTGCTCAACCTCGAGTGTTTGATGAGCAGCGTCGCTGCCGCACGCCGTCAGGAGAGCTCAGAGTAAGACGCCCGCCACCGCTTATCAAACTTGGCTAACACAAAAACGCCTCAGGCTCGGTCACTTTTACAGATAAGGAGCTAAACTTGGTGTGGTAGTAGCTGAGAGTCATCCTGAACGCTGATGGCTAACTGATGGGATTTTTGGTATCTAAGGTGGCGGGCAATGTGCATTTCTTCAAAGAATGCCAGTTTTTGTATGTTATGAGTTGAGCTCCTAATTTTAACAAGTTGACACTTTAAACGTTTCTGGGCTAAAAATGAAGCACAATAAACAAAAAAAAACTTAAAACGCTTGAATTTTAGTAGAAATCTTTTTTGTGGATAAAAACCTCAGACAGCTTTTTAATATTAACTCTGGATAAATTAAACAAACATAGTTTTCCTTACTGCCTTCCAAAAGTTTTGTTAATTTATAAACGACGAGTATGAACTGAACAGTTTTCGTCTCACAGAAGATGGAACTTTTCTCTGAACTACTGATGGAGACGCACTTTAATCTGTTCCTGCAGCACGGGGGAGGGCAGGTCGCACTGTTCACGCTGTAAATAAACGTTTTAAACTCAAAACCAACCAAAGGGGCTTCAATGGTTAATCCAGTAAGAAGCTTGTGACTAACCGCCTCAGCCGGGCATGTTGGGGAGTTCACATCGAACTTTTAAAGGTTTTGCCGCTTGAATCAGGTACAGGAATCTTTTAAGTGCCTTTTTTTTTATTTTATTTATTCTTTTGTAAAATTTCTTAAGCCAAGTGAACGAAGAAGTCACCTTTTGTTTGCCAAGACGCTACACTGTTATTGTGAGAAATTAACTCTTAGTTGTTCAGTTATTAAATTAAATTTGACGCCTGCAGGACTGTTGAGCTTCCACTGGAACCATTTTATATGAATGTCTTTAAATCTGAAGAGCTTAATTCATTAAAACCACTGAGTCCACATCCTGCTGCTGTCTGCGTCTCATTCAGTCCTGAAAAATGTTCCTGACTCCTCATTAGGTCAGCAATGCTTTCTGTTTATTGGTGTGGTTGAAGCTGTTCCGAGTTGCAGTGTACAGCGCCGCCCCACCTCTAACCTGGGCGCACCTCCCCTGCGCCCAGAGCTGAATGCACTGTGTGGATCGTTGTGCAGCGACGATCACGACCAGGCTGCGTGTGAGAGGCTAGCTGCGGCAGGTACGTTTTAAGCTATTGAAAGCCCTTTATTTGATGCCTGTGTTGCCATTTCTGACTGATATGCCTCTAAACTTTTAGACGTCTCTGTTTGTGAACAAAACCTTCAGCTGACTGTGTACTGTATTCTAAAAGTGGGAACTCGTGAATTTGTTTCTGATGCTAGCGCTAGCCTCCAGGTTATTGTATTTGGCTCTGTGATAAATCAGTGCTATTGCTAAATTAATTTGAATGTGCTTGTAGAAAAAAATAAATATCAAACAATACTTTTCTATATCAAATGTCACTGATGGTATTATACTATTTCTGAACACTTGCATTTGTATTGATCTGGATAATGAAAAATAAGCCTTGTGCAATAAGTAAATAGCTCCCAGCGTTAACATTGAAGCATTTAAATTGAAGGTACATTGAAATGGTGAAATGTTATATGTGCTAAGGTGCATTATTAGGACCTTTACTGTAATATTAGGAATATTTGAGTACTCAAATAATGAGCTTGATTCTATTTATATAATGAACTTATATTACTACAGTAATGATGATAAAACATGTACCGGTACATGTATTGCTTATATTGATGATTTTTTTTTTTTTTAGATTGATAAACCCAGGGTTATTGGCTATTAGGTCTGTTTGACACAGGCCAGGTTCCTGTTTCCATGTCTGTTGCTGAGCTGACCAGACTGGATGGAGACCTAACCCTTGTTTTGAGCCAGGAGATCAGTTGAATCCCCATAACACCTCCCAGTGTGGTATGTCAATTAAATTATTTACAAAAGTTAAACCTTCCACTAAAATAGATTTATTATACAGGTTGTCCCCGACTTACGGCGCCATCGACTAACGGCAACTCGGACTTACGGCGCCGCCCCCCAGTGACGTCATCACACCTTACGTTGTCTTTTTTATGCAGCATTTTATGTTTTTTCGATTTTTTTGAGGGTATTTTGTTAGCTAACTGCTTGGAAACACATTAAAACGGCGTTCTAAGTACGCTGTTGTTGTTTTACATTGAAAAAAACGTGTTTAAAAAGACGTTACGGCCGCCATGTGGCCGGCGCTCCGAGTTACGGCCGAAAATCCGGAGTTACGGCAGCCATGTGGCCGGCGCTCCGAGTTACGGCAAAATCAAGTTGCGAACGGTCCTTAGGTCCGGAACCCGTTCGTAACTCGGGGACAACCTGTATAGCGTATTAGCTCATATCTTTGATCTAATTGTTGTTTTTCTTTTACCATTTATACTTTTGTTGGATGTTAACGGGACCCTGTGTGCACAATTTCGTTTCATCTCGTATCACGTGGTGCAAACGACATATAAAGAAAACTTGCAGTACTTCATTTACTTAATGTAGCAGAATCAAGACAGGATTCTTAGTTTTCAATTACATTTTATTAACAACTGGATTCTGAACTACCTTGACAGCTGAACTAAGACTTGATAGCTTTGTCGTCGACAGGCTGAAGCAGGCGATGCACAATCAGCTCTCCTCTGCTGTTAATGTAAGTGTCAGCCAGGTCCTGTTCTTCAGGGAGACCATATGGAGTTTTCAGAGGCTGTACCCTGTTTTAACAAGGACAATAAAATGGTTGTGAACAGTGTTAGTGTACAGGTTGTCTGGAGCATGGTCAGATAGATGGCTTTAATTTCCATTCAACATTACAGCAATTTAAGCCCATTTAATGTCTGTTCCTTGGATAATAAAATCTACCATTGCCATGCAAGTATTGATGGTTCACAGATATTAAAATGTGTTTCAGGTGTAATCTTACCTCACAAGGTGCTTGACAAACTTCAGCTGGTTATTGACCGCAGGTGTATTTTTGTGAATCACAGGCGTTTTGGCCTTAAATTGACAAATATAGAATTAAGTCAGTGGAAATCTTACCACCTTACCCTTAAGTTCATATAACCATTAACAGATTTTTCTTTATGAAAGCCTCAGGGACATGCAGGCTTATCAGAATCTTAAATAGTATTTCTGACATTTTGACCATTTGAATTTATAACCTTATACTGTATTGACAATTTGTCTGAACACGCCTATATCTGTCCTAAAACACCAAATGTCCAAATTAACACAATATTTCATACAGTTTCTGATAAACTGCACTGCAAGAAATAAAGTTAGAGCTATTCAGTGTTGGCTTTAGACGTAACTGTCTTTACCTTTTCAAGGCCAAGGGATTTTATAATGTCCTTCTCCCAGTATGGCCTTCTCATCACACTTTTGACTCTGAACACTATGTGTAGTTTGTGAGGTTGGTCTGGATCGCCACCATATTTATCATGCTCTTTGGATCTCTCAGCAAATATCTGTCAAGAAAAAAAATTAAATAAAACCTTTTGTCATTGCCATGATTAATTAACATGCAAGGGGTCCTGGGGTGAGCTCTTTATTTTTAAAAAAAAAAAAAAAAAAGAAAATAGTCATTTAATAATGAACTTGTGTTTCAAATTAAGTTTATAATTTCACATCCATCTTTATCCACTTATTCTTATTCGGGTCACAAGTGCCCATTTCCAGCAGTCACTGCAAGAAGCGGGGGACACCCTGGACAGGTCTCCAGTCCATCACAGGAACATAGAGACAAACAACCGTTCACTCTCTCTCATGGAAAGGCCCCGGCTGGGATTTGACCCGGCAACCTTCTCGCTGATAGGCAAAAGACCTACTAACTGAACCACCGTGTTGCCCCTCATAATCTCAATTTCTTTTAATAACATGAAACACACTGACGTGGTGGGAACATCGATTCTTACCTCTTTTGGGATTCTTGCTTTGAAAAATTTGCTGCGTGCCGACACCAACCACCCACATGATGGTGACAAGACTGTGGCTCCTTTAAGGGCCTGGAACAAATGTGAAGGATGGTATTACATCCTGATAACTAGTTTCTTAGCAATTTGATTTAATCTGTATATTTGCTACTTTGGGTGTGTGGGAGTGTGGCGCAGAGGTTAAGAAGGTGAGCTTGTGATCGGAAGATCGCCGGTTCAAGCCCCGGTACCGACAACATCAAGAA
>JARVGQ010000759.1:10633797-10650359 GCA_031762355.1 Hypsolebias martinsi | reverse complement strand
CTATTTATCTATCTATCTATCTAGCTGTCTAGCTGTCTGTCCGTCCGTCTGTCATCCATCCATCCCTCCATCTAGCTGTCTGTCTATCACCCATCCATCCATCCATCCATCCATCCATCCATCCATCCATCCATCCATCCGTCCGTCCGCCCGTCTGTCCGTCTGTCTGTCTAAAAGCAGTCTGAGTGCCGAATGACTGATGAAATCTGCTAAAAACTAATAGTAAATGAAGCAGAGCACTAGCTTAAAGCTAAAAAAGGCTAAATGCATGATAACAACTAAAGCAAAAATGCTAACTAAAAGCCGAAAGTAGCAAAAGTCTGGCTAAAGGTAGCAAAATAGAAACCTGAAGCTTAAAGTAGCAAAATTCTCACTTAAAGCTAAACTCTCAAAATGCTAGGCGAAAATAAATAAATAAAATAAATAAAATGCCAGCATAAAGGAGCAAAAGTTTGCTAAAAACTAAAGCAACAAAAGGGTAGCTAAAAGGTAAAATAAGCAAAAGGCTAGCTAAAAGTGGCAAAAGGTTAGTTAAAAAAACAAAAGTAGCAACAGGCTAGCTAAAGTAGCAAAATGCTAGCTAGAAGCTAAAAGTAAAAAAAAAAAAGGCTATCTAGAAAGTAAAAGTAGCAAAAGCTAAATAAAAGCATTTTAAAAAAGCTAGCTAGAAGCTAATGGTAACAAAAGGTTGAAATGCTCAATCTTGCAACTAAAAGCTAGACTTCCAACAGAACAATATTTTTTGGACTGAAGAGATTTCGGGTTTCTATGGGAAAATATGTTTTTTTAAATAAAGTTAAATGTTTATCAAAGTATAAAAGTCACAAAACCCAAAAGTAGTAGCATCCTCATTTTGAATGAGCTGAATGTTTTGATGTATAAATGGCTTAAATATACACACAAAATGACAGACACATGACAGGCGCACAGAAGAAAACTGCTCCAGATCCAAACAAAACATTTTTACACACAAAAAAAAAAGGAAACAGCAGCTCTATGGTGCGTTCAAAGATCAGAGGAAATGTGGCTTCTCTGATTGGTGGAGGTGGTTGATCTGTGTTTTGTCTGAACAGCATGAAACGAAGGTTAAAATTAGATGAGGAGCTCAGACGCCTTCCCATGACCTCAGGACAGACGTGAACACGAAGGCAGCGAAATATAAAAACAATAAAAATGATTGTTTCACCTAAAACTGATCAGCAAGCCATTTTAATTCACATAAACATGGCTTAAAGCTTAATTCTGAAACGTTACAGTAAGATTTTAAACATTTAAAAAGCACACAGTGGACACAATTCCTCCAGATGCAGGAAGAGGGCCACCTGCATCATGAAGGACCCCACTCACCCAGCACACACACTTTTTTTGCCCCACTCGCCTCAGACAGGAGGGTGAGGAGCATTAAGTGTAGAACCACGAGACTGAGGAACAGCTTCTACCCTGAAGCTGTTAGACTCATGAATCTCTAACCAGGAGAATCACTGTGATTTTAATTGGCGGTGACTTATTTGTGCTGCTGCTGATTATCCTTGCTGCTGATCTCATGTTGCTCATTTCTTGCCTTTAAACTGCTGTATTCACACCCATCTGCTCACGACAGACTCATGTTCGGGCTGCTGTTTAATACACTATATTACTGTATTTTACATTCTTAGTGTTTAGCATATATTAGATCGTTTAGCGTTCGTTTATCGCATATCAGATCCTTAAATCATGTCCAGATGACACGATTTGACCTTTTTTTGTTGTATAGCTTAGATCCTTATATACCGTTTCTTTTTATACTCTATATTTTTGCTATTTTTGGGTGTAACTGGGACCCTGACTACACAATTTCATTCCACCTCATGTATCACATGTGACGCTAATGACAATAAAGAACCTTGAACAAACTAATTCATCACATCTGCAACACTAACTTTTAAAAAAAAGGGTAATTATTAGCCTGAAGGTTACTGTAAAACTATTTATTTTCATAGTGAAATGGATAACTTTGGCAAAAAATAAATGCAGCATTTTACTATTTTAAATATTAAACTCTCACTTGGCGAGTGGCTCGAACGTTGAAAAACTCACAGAACTTCAACAAAAGCAGCTTTAGCTTCTATCTAAGCTTTCATTCAGTTTCATCAGGTAATTAAATACTTTATATTTATTTTATTCAGGGATTTCTTCATCTTGATGTCGTCTGTGGTCACTTCACGCCTCAGATAGGCTCAAAATGTGTCTCTAACCATTTGACGCTTCCCGTTCTGGTGGAAAAGGCCCGTTTGGGAAAGAGGCTCGAGCTCTGGACCGCCTGAGAGTTTTATCTGCCTGGAATTCCTTCGGCTCAGGGTCGCCTTCAGACATGAGACCCTCCGTTCCTCCGATAAGGGCGGACCAGTCGCACACTGAGTCTCATCTGAGCTGAAAGAGACTGAAACAAGGTCGCCAGGAACTCTGAGCAAAGGTTTCTATCTGAAAGGTCAGAGATTTAAAAACTATAATAATACGCAATAAACACTTAAATTAATCTGGTTTTAGTCAGCTTTCTGTGAAGATTTTAAGAGTTTTAAGCAAAAATTATAAAACTGATTATAAAATATATAAAATTTCACTTTATGGTAAATAAATTTAAAATTTTTCTGACCTGCGATGAATATCAAATATTTTCCCCACTGTTCAGCAGCAACACTTTTTATGAAGTGTTTTTTTATTTTATTATATTTTATGTTTATGACAGCTGCTATTTAGTTCCCATTAATAATCTCAGGTTATGATTGTAAGAGAACAAAATATTTTTGGGGAAAAGCTGCCGTAGTCGTCACTTTCCGGGTGATCAACAAAACACACTTTGGGTTTTTAAACTCCACAGGAAGTGTTTCAAAGTTCACATCTTCATTTAAAAAAATGTTTTGGTTTGAATTCCTCCAGTTTTGGAGTGAAAAGTGTTTTCTTGATAATATTGTTGTGCAGAGCAGAAGCCGTGTGATTTGTGTGAACTCGAATCACACCATTCGTTTTATTGTTGCTGAAGACGGAGCAACAATGTTTTTGCCCGTGTGTGTGTGCTTGCTTGCCTGTTAGCAAAATATCTCAGGAACCACTGGATGGATTTTAATAAAACTCTCGAAAGGTTCTTGCCGGATCAACTTATTAACATTTAGCTAGCCTACAGAAAACGACTATAACTCAGTTAGGCCTGTCACGATAACAAATTTTGCTGGGCGATTATTTGTCTCAGAAATTATTGCGATAAACGATAATACGTATTGTTTGAAATTTGACAGTAACTAGTAATTATTGTCAAATTTAATAAGAAATGTTGGCTGATTTGTTCTGCATGCAGTATCTTTTCCCAACCACCGGATGGCAGTAGAAGACTGTTCAAACCAAAGGATGGATAGTGAGGGAGCGAGCAGCGCGTCTCTTTAAGAAAAATAGGTGCGAGGCCCCTTGACGTGACATGGGCCGTCTCTCCTTCCTTTATTCGGTTCTCAAAGTGGCGGACGCTCAGTGTGGTATGAGTTCTTTAGCGTAGAATTTTTCACACAAAGCTTTTAATAAAAAATTAGCAAACAAGTGTGAATTTTGGAGTTTCGACAAGATGAAAGTTTTTTTTCCCCCCGAGGTTGGCCTGTTAGCTTAGCTTCTCAATCTAGTTGCGTTTAACGATCCAAAAATGTGATTTTGGATGGTTTAAATGGATTTTAAAGAGAAAGGGAGGGGGTCAGTGAAGAGCACCGGAGTTGAGCTTTTTGTCATCCAGTGTCTTCAGTAGAAAGCGACACGAAGAAACGATAAAGCCGATAAGTGCACACGAGGTTGATAATTTTCATTTATCATGCAATTAACTGCGTTATTGTTTATCACGAAAGGGCTATTATATATCTATTGAGATAAAATGATGTGTGGTAGTTAGGGGTGCACCAATTGCAGATTTTTGGCCTATCACCAATTTCTACAAAGTCTGACTTGCCGATTCCGATTTTGGCCGATACCGATTTTGTTTTATAAGAAACACTGTTAAATGCTGTAAGGTCACAATGCGGCTTCAAATTTCAATTTATTTTGTTGAAAAACAGACCCTTGAACAATATTCTAGAAACAATACAAACTTATTTTAACTGGTCACAAGGTAGTGCTTTAAAATATAAATGAAGTTTAGACAATTGTTGTTAAAACAAAAAAAAAAATCTGTAAATTCGGTTTCTCATGCAAGCATTGGCCGATTTCCCAAAAATAAGGAAATCGGGGCCGATAAATCGGCTGGCCGATTTATCGGCGCACCCCTAGGCTAATCTCCAAAGCGCGTTAAGTTTTCACTTCAAAATGAGTTCCCATGACCGTCAGAATGTGACTGAACAAGGTTTCACAAGCGAAGAGAAAGCAGATGACATCACTGATAAGCGAGGAAAGACTAATTCGGCTGTGTGGAAGTGGTTCGGCTTTCTAGGATATGAAAAACTGCAGGTATCAGTGTGTTGCAAAATGTGTCGGTGAGTCGTTCGTTCATGGGAACACATTTAACTTGTTCCACTTGATAGAAAATGCTTAGAGTCAGGAGATGAAGCACATTAAAAGTTTGAGCCAACATGTCCCTGAAACAACACCCCCATCTGTAGCAAAAGAGAAACCCATACAGCAAACGCAGATGTTTGCTGTATGGGTTGTTAGGGTTATCTTGTTGTTTAAAGTTACAACTATTAATATTGACAAAGTTGAGCATTTTATGTTTATTTGTCAGTGATTAAAAATTATTTGACGGCTAAATATAAATAAAAGGTGAACATTAATTTATTTGTACAGTTTTTCTGAGGCTTTTATGTTGTTTATATCGATATCGAATTATATTGTCATCGACCGAAATTAAGAAATATATCGTGATAAAAGTTGTGGCCATATCGTCCAGCTCTACCTTGGGGCCTTCGATACATGTCCTTAGGGCATTTGATAGGTGTCCTCAGGGTCTTCAATACATTTCCATAAGGTTTTTGAGAGATGCCTTCAGGGCTTTCTGTAGGTGTCCACATGACCTTTAAACGTGTTCTCGGGCCCTTTGACATGTCTACAGGGCCTTTGACATGTGTCTACAGGGTATCCTCAGGGCCTTCAATTCGTATCATTGGGGCCTTCAGTACATGTCCTCATGGTCTTCTATAGGTGTCCACAGGGCCTTAGAAACGTGTCTTCAGGGCCATGCATGTTCATGTCCTCCCAGCTGTGGAGCCATTTGGCCCTCAGAGGATCTGACTAACCTCATGTTACCTTGCTATTTTGGTACCACCACTTGTTCTCCCAATGTCCTCATACTCATCAGAGCACACAAATAATTGTCTAAAGTGCATGCTTGGTGACAGCTGCTTTCATCGCTGGCTCTAAATATTGTAGCCGTCTTTGACTGGAGTCGTTCAGATCCATCTGTGCTGCGAGGACGTAGGCACTGTTCTGAAAAAGCCGAGCTAATGAGACGAGGGCGCGTAGAAACAAGTAAACAGTCTCAACTGGTAATTAAGACAAAACAAATCAGCACCGTTTTCTCTACATTTCTGTGCGGATTACATACGGTGGATTAATTACCAAACAATAAGCGGTGGAAAGTGCAAGTGGGTCACCCCATATTGACTTTCAGGAGGCAGAGCGTCCAGAGTTGGGGAGTTGTGGGGGGTGATAAGCTGCTTCTTTGCCGTTCTTCCCGTGGGCTTCTGTTTATCATTCAATGTGAGAATTTCCTTGATGAAAGTCAAGGTTGTTTGTGCATCCTCTGTCTCGTTGGGATGCCGGTTTTTCCACCAACAAGGTGAAAAGGTTGAGTTTTTCTTTCTACAACCCCCCACCACCACCAAAAAACAAACAAAAAAAGATACTTTGTATTTGTAAAGTCCACACTAGTTTCTTTTAATGAAGTCTCTGAAGGTCCTGGTGGTTTTTCCACTTCAGGGTTGTGTTTGTTTGGTGCGGAGCTGAAAATCCAGACGTTTTTCAGAACAGAAAGCCTGCCGGTCCTCGTTATTCATCACCTCTGCTGCGTTGTCATGTTTAGGCCTCATCCTGAAGCAAACTGCTTTATGAAAGTGTCCCCACACAGCTCCGTGATCACAGGGACAAACTGAGCCGGAGCAACATGGACGTGACGGCGTTTACTGTTATCAGTGGCCTGTGTGTTTGTTTGTCCAACCACTGGATGAATTTTATTGAAACTCTTAAAAATGAACGAGGAAAATCAGCATTTTCTGCTAAAAACCGCAGCAGGAACTCTGAGCGCAGAACGACCCTGAATTGAATAACAGCTGAACTTTTATTGTTTGTTGGAGTATTTCAAGACAGAAAGACTCAAGGAGCAAAAAGAAAGACTGACTAAAAAAACTGAAACAAAGAAAAAAACATAAGAAGACATGAGACCAAATGATGCATAAGAGACATACTAGGACACAATATGCATTAGGGGACAAAAGAGACCTGAAAAGACACATAAGTAAAATAAAGACTTAAAAGGACACATAAGGAGACACTGTAGTGTACAGGGACCACTACCTTTGTGATTTCTGACCTAAAGTCATCAGTCCATAACTGTTCTCTCTAAAAGTTGTCTTGTCCCAAGTGTCTAAAAGACACAAAAATATGGATTAAAAAACCAAAAGACCATAAACACACAAGGAAACACAATTAGCCAACACACCAGTTCTGACTCAGATTGTTCTGCAGCTACTGAACTGTATTTTGTTGTGGTAGTAGCTGTGAGTCATCCCCAACGCACACTCTGAGCCCCGGCAGATCAGGAGAGATCTTTGTTTAAACCGTATCCGATGTGCTGCCGTGCTCTGATGGGGAAGGACCGGTTCTGACTGTCAGGACGGGAATGGTTCTGCTTCCTGTCCCGGTCTTCCTTTGGGTCAGTGGGGTTCTTCATGATGCTGAAAAATAGGTTGATGCAGGCGGGAGGAGGGGGGAGAGCTGCAAGCCTCACTCTGTGTTAACGCACACACATAAACATCCTGACACACACGCACGCTGTCAGAACATTTATGCATGGACACACACACACACATGCACACACACACACGGAGAAATGCATGAGTTTGCGCCTCGACAGCCCCCGTTTATTGATCTTCTTCAGCATTAAAAATCTGGTCACTGCTGCCACAAAAGGCTTTTTATTTTAGCTGCGTTGGCAAACACCGTCTCTCAGCGAAGACAGAATTTGAAATATTTAACTCCTACGTAACTCCGGCAGAACCGACTGGGACGAGAGGAAAACAAGGCTGTTTGTAGCGCCGACGGGGTTCAGGAACACGGTGTTAATCCGGACCAGAAACCAGCTTGTTTACTCTGCCAGCACAGATGAATCAAAGCAGCTCTCTTTGAATTGATCAGGTTTTTAAATCACTGATATAAGGATGGTACGCCTGTTAGCAAAATATGTCAAGAACCACTGCATGGATTTAAATGAAACCTTTAAAACTCAGTGATTGAACAGTAAACTTCTGGGGTCAACTCAATTCAAGATGGCTGCCACATTTAATTCACCTTAGCTAACACAAAAACAGCTATAGGTCAGCTAATCTTACAGATGTTGAGCTAAAGTGTGGTGTGGTAGTAGCTGAAAGTCAGCCCCAATACACACTGTGAGCACTAACAGCACAAGCTGATCTGAGCCTGACACTTTGGCATGAAGCGGGCGACATGCATTCCTTCATTCTGAGTAGAAAGTTGCAGCTGATGTGTTGTCGGCTGATCAGAAGCCGAGCACCACGATCATCTTCTTCTTCTCTGGTCTGATTGTAAACAAAACAACAAACAAAACAAGGGCTCACTAATATGTTCGCCCCTGCTCTTCTCAGGAAACAGTTAGCAGCAGGTGGTGGACAGGAAGCGGTCCGATCGGCTTTGTGTTCGAGCCACATTTTAAAATGATGAATGCTGAGTCAGTGTTCAGACTGTTATCCTGTTTCTGGTTTCTTCAATCCAACGACTCCTGCGTACTCTGTGCAGTTTCAGCCGTTCAGATGTCAAAGGGTTCAGCTCGTTTAGGAAAAGTGTGTAATGACTGTTTGCATTTGAAACTTCTATACTTTCTGAATTATTTGTCTTTTATTTACAAACAAAATCCTCATAGAATTAAATAGAAAAAAATCTTCACTTCCCTAATAACAGCATGCTCAATTCATTTAGGTCTTTTTATGACACTTTTAGCTTTTAGCTACTCTATTGCTAATTTCTTTCTTTCTTTTTTGTAGCTATTGTTTTGCTAATTTAAGCTGTTAGCTGTTCTAGACATTTTTAACATTAAAGGGTTTTAAATTTTATTTTATTTACAGTTTTTGCTGCAGGAGGGAGTGGTGGCGCAGAGGTTAGAGAAGGTGGGCCTGTGATAGAAGATCGCTGGTTCAACTCCCGGTACCGACAACATCAAAAATATGGGTGGAATTGGTGAAGCACCTACACCTGCCATCACCCTAATTTGCCCCAGTAGGCCCTTAACCCCAGCATCTGCTCCCCCGGGCACCTAGATAGCAGCTCTCTGCTCCACACAGAGGGCTGTGGTAGCTCGTTGGTCTGTGGTTACATCAGGAAAGGCATCTGGCTTAAAAATAATTGCCAAGTCTTTGTGCGACTTAATTCGCTGTGGTGACCCCTGAAGAAGGGAGCAGCCAAAAAGATTTATTTATTTTTTACAGTTTTGCTACATTCAGCTTTTAGCAACCGTTTGGTTACCTGTAGCTAGCTACTCTTTGGTTGGTATATGTTGTGTCTGGAACAGGTCTCTCTTGTAAATGAGTCCTTGTGGCTCTATATGAGACTAGCCCAGGCTATTCAACTGGCGGCCCAGGGGCCAAATCAGGCTCATGTGGGAGCTCAGTTCGGCCCACCGATGGGTTCATTTTAAATAAAACTAGATTTTAAATTATAAAGCAAACAGTGACAATAACTGCTGGATGTTCGGCCCCTGAGCTCTTGGCTTTCAGCAACTGTGCCCCCCTGAGCACTTTAGTTGAATAGCCCTGGACTAGCCTGTATAAATAAAGGTTAAATGAATGAATGGTTCATTTTAGCTTTTTGCAACATTTTGCACTTTTAGCTACAGTTTTGATCATTTTACCCTTTATCTAAAGTTTAGGTAGTTTTATGTTTTTCCCGTGACTGTCAATTTTAGTTATTTTCTGTGCTTTTGTTGGGTTTAGAGTTTAGCTACTGTTTTGGTAATTGGTACTTTAAGCTAAAACTTGGCTAGTTATTTGTTTTTCCCATGATTTTTGTCAATTGTGTTTCAGTGGTTTTGTTAGGCTTAGCTTTTAGCTACAGTTTTGCGACATTTAGCTTGTAGGAACTGTTTTCTGAAATCAGCTATTATGCAATTTTCCGCTTTTCGCTTTTTTTTTCATTCATTCATTCATCCTTTATTTATAGAGGTTAATCCCATTGTTAGTTTAGCTTTAGTTTAGCTTTTAGCTATAGTTTTGCTAATTGTAACTGTTATATAGGGTTTAGCTAATTGAAACTTTTGTCCACAGTTCGGCTAACACAAGCCTTTAAATACAGTTAGGCTAGTTTTATGTTTTAGCTATGGTTCTGCCAGTTTTAGTTTACTAACAGTGGTTTTGTTCATTTTAGGTTCTAACTTTTGCTGCAGGTTGGCTAACGGTAGCCTTTAACTACTGCTATGTTCTGCCTATAAAAAGTTTATTTACAGTTTGGTGTATTTTAGGTTCTAGCTAAACTTTTGCTGGTTTTAGCATCTGTTCTGCTTCTTATTCAGTAAACTCTTAGTGGTGTTTCAGCCAAAACAGCTGATTTCTTCAGTTTGTCCTGAAAAGGTCAAGTTGTGTTTTTCTGTGACGTCAGAATCCTTCAGGGTTGAAGTGAAAGTGCGAGTTCCTCGTCCAGCTCTGAAAGCTCAGCCCTGCTCAGCCTGTGGCAAGGTATCCCCATTCTTGCCTGTCCGTCTGTCCTCTGTGCTCCTCCCTCTGAGCGATGACACTGAGAGACAGACAGCTGTAACGTGAGACGCCTCTCCATCCTGGCGGGAGCTTGGAAAGCCGAGGCAGAAAGGAGGGAGAGGGCCTTTTATTTGAGACTGAAGAGGAGGAGGGGTGCTGACCTCCTTCATTCCCCTGTCTCTCTCTATTTTTTCCTCCTCCTTTCTTGTCTGTGTCTGCTGGATCTCCCCCCCACCCCCCACACCACTCAGCAGAAGCAAAGTGGAACAGGCAGAGCTTGAGCTAAAACCCCTCTGAATGAAGTAGTTTTCTTGCTTTGTTTTCCTGTACCATATGTTCAGAATCTCTCCATCTTAAGATAATGTTGAACGGACATGAGCTGTGCTGTGCTGGACGAGGACACGTCTTCTGTTTGTGTTGACGGAGACAGAAACGTCCTCACCTCCCCTGGACTCCAAGCTATGGTTGCTAAATCCTCCGTGAGAGCTCCCGTGTGTAATCCAAACATTTAGAGCTAATTTAAGCATGCAGGCATCCTTTAAGAAACAACAGCTCTCCTTCCTCCAACCTACACTCTGTGCGTGTGTGCACGTTGTACACACGTGTTTGTGTGTGCATGTCTTGTTGTCGCTGGAGGGAAATGAAAATACTCAATCACTCACCTGTCAGAGTGCTTCAAAATCGGCCTATAACACACACACACGTGCGCGCGCACACACACATGTGCACACTCGCCCCTGAGGGTTTGACAGGACCGGCCCTTTATTGACTCCCTTGATCAAGGAGACAGCAGATCCATTTAATAGAAGCTGCACTCACACAGGGAGTGAAACCAAAGTGGGTCCACATCTGCTCCCTGCTCGGTGCCGCAGAACCACCGAGCCGCTCTTCGTTCGCACCTTCCTACAATTCCTCACATGCTAAAACATTCTGTTTTCACACAGTCCACTCAACGTTTCACTCAAGAAGCAAAACACCAGCTCAGACTTTAAACACGTCTGCCTCACGCTAAAGGTTGAAAGGTGAAAAGAGCAAATCATTAGCTAAAAGCTAAAATTAGCTGAATGTTAGCTTGAAGCTAAAAGTAGCAAAACATTAGCTAGAAGAATCAAAACGTTAGCTCAGATTTTCAGAATAATACGTGATTTCAGTGCCTCAGGATTAAGGCTAAATTTAGCTAAAGAAACAGAAGCCAAATGCTAAATGAAAAATCTAAAGTAGGAAAATTCTGCCTGAAATCTAAAACTAGCAAAATCCAAGCTAAACGCTATAGAGGCAAAACACTTACTGGTACTAAAAATTGCACTTATAGGCAAAATGCCAGCTTAATGCTAAAGGTAGGTAATCAGGAGTCCAGTTTTTCACAATAAATACACCAGCCTCACGCTTAAGACTTGAAGCTAAAACGACCAAAGAATTAGCTCAAAGTAAAAGAAGCTAAACACATACATTAAAAAAACTAAAGTAGCAAAATGCTGGCTTAAATCTAAAATTAACAAATTACTCTTATAGACAATTGTTTGAATTGATTGTTTTAAAAAGGGGCAGATATAATAAGATTATTTTCTTTCTGCCACCTTTCATTTTATATTTTGTTTTCATAAGAACACGTGTTTGTTGTTATATACTGTATTTATTTTATAAAATAAATAAATAAATAAAAATAAATAAACAAAATACTAGCTAAATTGTAAATAGGCAAAACACTTGCTAAAAGTTAAAATGAGCAAATTGATAGCTTAAAGCTCAAAGTAAACACTAGTCCAGATTTTCACTACAATAAATATGTCAGTCTCAGGCTTTAGGCTAAAAGATAAAAGAACAAAAAGGTTAGCTACAAGTAACATAAACTAAATTAAATATTATAAGTGGCCTTCAAGATTAGTACCAGCTAAGTACTAGCTAAAAGTACAAAGTACTAGCTAAAAGTTTAAGAGGCATAACAACAGTTTAAATGGACAAAATGACAGCTTAAAATAAATACAGTATCTGCCAAACATTTGCTAAAACATGAAAGTAGCAGAGTGGTAGCTAAAAATGACAAACCGTTACCTAATACCTAAAGTAGCAAAACTAGTCCAGATGTGCACAACTCTAAACAAAACAGCAGCTATAAAAAAAGTGAAATTGTGGCTAAAAAATAAAGTATAAAAACTAGCTAAGAGCTAAAGGGAAAAAAACTTGCTTAAAGCTACAACTAGCAAACTCTAAAAGCATGAAAAGATTAACTAAAACCTATAATTATCAGAAGGTGAGATAAAAGTAAAAAAAAAAAAAAGTCAACAAAAATTAATGTCTTAAAAGGCTAGCTAGAAGCTAAAAGTAGCAAAAACAAAGCTAGAAGCTCAGAGTAGCATGAGGCTAGCTAAAAAGAGCAGCACTATGACTAAAGATTGTAAAAGGCTAGCTAAAAGCAACAAAAGGCTAACAAAAAATAAAATGTAGCAATAACAAAAGCTAAAACTTTTAAAGGCTAGCTGAGAGCCAAATATGTTACAAGACTGGCTAAAACTTTAAAGTAGCAAAATGTTAGCTAAAAGCTCAATATAACAGAAGAGTAGCTTAAAGCTAAATGTAGCATAAGAAGATAAAAACAGAGCCAGTAGTTGAATTTCTATTGTATGAACAGCTATAATGGGACAAAGTGCACTGAACTAGGTTGATTTTACTGTATGTAAAAACAAACAAAAACAGGAAAATAAACATTCACTGTATTATTTTCTACTCTCTGTGTTTCCAGTCATCATGAGGAAAATAAAAGTTTCAGGTTTATCACGCCGTTGTTTATACAGTTAAAAAAATGAATGAATGAACACCGTATTTAACATGGTTACAAATTAAAGCTTAAAGTTTAGAAAAGTTAAGAAAAGTTAAGATTAGAAATGAGATCATCAGAGGTACAGCACAAGTTGAACAACTGGTAGATAAAGTTAGAGAGGACAGACTGAGATAGTTTAGACATGTCCAAAGGAGGGACAGTGGTTTGGACATGTCCAGAAGAGGGACAGTGGTTTGGATCCAGAGGAGGGACAGTGGTTTGGACATGTCCAGAGGAGGGACAGTGGGTATATTAGTAGAAGGATGTTTGAAATGCAGCTGCCAGGAAAAAGACAAAGAGGAAGGCCAAAGAAAATATACTGGTATATGGATGCAGTTAAAGAGGACATGGAGGTAGTTGGAGTGAGGACAGAGGATACAGAGGACAGAGTGAGATGGAGGAGGATGAGTTGCTGTGAAGACACTTGAAGAAGGAAAAGCCAAAAGAAAAAAATAAGAGTTTAGAAAAGTGTGTTTTTTGCTAAAGATCTGCAGTGTTCTGGTCACTGAGTGTGTAAAGGTGCATTCACACCAGCCCTGTTCAGTCTGCTTTAATAAAGCTCTAGCCTGTTTGCCTAGAACGTCCGATTCGTTTGGGGAGGTGTGAATGTGCAATCGAACTCTGATGCGGACCAAAAAAGTGAACTCTGGTCTGCCTAGATACCTAGGTCTCAGTTCGGTTGAAGTGAACTCTGGCGCGGTTCGAATGCATTGTAAATGCAAGCGAACCGGAAACCGCTCCAAAAGCAGGAAGTGGACTACAGCGCAGGACATTCTGTGTAAATAAAGCCAAAACAAATGTGCATTTCTCATACCTCATATGAAGCCGTCTCAGCCGCCTTGTGTGAAAAACAACATTCTCCATGGTCTTCTGCCTCATCTTCCGCTCATGCTGAGTCCATTGTTGAAAAATGTTTGTTTGGCACATGTGCCACAGACAAAACAGAAATCTTAAAACCGCTAAAATTTGACGCCACTCTGTTTTTGTTTTTTATCTCCAGAAGAAGAAGAAGCGTCTAAAAATGCATGCATTAGTTTTTTTACTCTCCCGACATAGATGGAACCTTGCTGTTTGAGCATTTACTTACATTTTTCTGGTTTATTGCTGTGTGTAAATGCCAGAAGAAGCACAGCAAATAAATCAACCCTAATTAAACTGGATATCTGTATCCATCTTCTTTAAAAGGAGTATAACGTCATACCTTGCCGCTCTAAACCAGTTAATTTCCTGGAGAACGCCAAACCTCTCCTTTTAGTAATGATGTTTTTAAAAAATGTTTGTAAAGGGCTACTGGAGTTCACCTTTTAGGATGTTAAATATAGACTGTCTATTACTGTAGGCTCACTACAGAGGCCAACAGCTGTTGGGGTTTAAATGTTACTTTAAAAAGTATGCAACAGCAGAGAAGTTAAATTGTGTACAATAAGCACAGTTGTCTTAAAACTTAAATATTTTTTTAATTAATTTACCTTTTGAATGTATGTGTACTTGTCTTAAATCCATCAGTCCTAAATGTTATAAAGTTGTAAACTAAAGTACTGATTGCAAACTTGTTTAAAAAGAAAACCACCAACACAATAATAATAATTTTTTTAAAATTATTTTTTCATTCAACCTTTATTTATACAGGCTAGTCTCATTGAGCCTCGAGAACTCTTTTACAGGAGAGACCTGTTTTTAAAAAAGAACACAGATGAGGTATAGACAACAATAGAAAGCCATATAAAATGAAAAGTAAAGAGAAGAAACAAAATAAAAACGAAACAAAAACAGCCACATTATAAAGCAATGTAAAATACTAAAAACTGGAACAAGTCTGCCTTTTTTAATTATTTTATTTTTTAAATTTAAAAAAAAAAATTTTTTTTGCCATGAACTTAACAGTTATTTGAAGCCATTTAGAGAGGTCAATATTGAGAGCTTCAGATTGTTTTGGAAGGTGTTCCAGGAAACAGGAGCTGAGTAAAAGAAGACCCTTTTGCCAAGTTCGCTCTGCACTGAGGGAACATTGCAAGTAATTACCGTATGTCCTGAGAGCGCATGCTGTAGTTGCACTGACGAAGTGACATAGAGATGCATGAAGATGAGATGTATGTTCATATATCACGGAGATGTATGAATGCAACAGGCCAAGAAGTAATTTAAAGATGAACATGTACCAGTGGGGGAGTCTGCGTGAAGTTAATGATGACCAGTTAACCAGTGAATACAGGGTGCAATGGTGGGTAATGATTGTTACAGCCATTTATGAATCTTAGCAAATCTTGATAGACAGTGTCCAGCTTCTGCAAGATGCTTGCAGGAGCATTCATATAAATGTCATTGTAGTCAATGAATGGAAGGAAAGTCGCAGTTACAAGACATTTCCTAGCATTCAGAGTTAGACAGGATCTATTTCTGATAAAGAAACCCAATTTAACTTTCAGTTTCTTTACCAAGTTTCGACATGAGGTTTAAAAGAGATGCGAATCGACCAAAATACCCAAGTATTATAAGAATTGACAAACTCAATAGGAACACCATTCAAAGATAAAATAGAAGGAAGGACAGCTGGTACCAACTTCCTGTTTGGAAACAACATCCCTTTGGTTTTATCAGCATTTAGCACAAGTTTGAGACTGAACAAATCGGACTGGATGATGTCAAAAGTAGACTGTAAAAGCTGAAAAACCTTAGCTACTGTTCTAGCTCGACAATAGACAACTGTGTCATCGGAATAGAAATGTAAGGATGCATCAGGAATGATCTGACCTACATTACCTATGTAGATTGTGAAGAAGGCAGGTCCTAAGGCTGAACCTTGTGGCATACCATTAACAGTTGGATAAATTATTAACTGCAAATGTGCTCACTTGTGTTCTCTCACTTACCTTAAAGTTTAGTAAAAATAACAATTTTATTAGTTAATTTTATTTTAACAATTTATTTGTATTACTGTATATTATAAGTTAATCATTACTGAGTAAATGGATGTAATTCAGGCAACAGTATAAAAAGTGTTTGCAGTTTTGGTTTTAAATAAAAGTAAATGTTTCTTATCATACATTCTATATTTATAATTAATATTTATTTTAATACTGTAATACCACAAAATGGTGGTGTTATCATGCCATTATCATTCTGGCCCATGCCTAATTGATTACAATTAAGATCCTGATATTATTCTGTTGTTTTTCCTGTTAACTCAGAACTTGAATCACAAGTGCCCAAAATAAATTAGGAACCTGACTGACTGTTATCAAATCTGGATGTGTGTTCATGTTGCAGTGCTGAGATGATGGGGCATCTCGATCTCTGTTCCGAGTGTGACATAAATCAGCTGGAGCCTCTGCTGCCGCAGGATGTGGTGAACGATCTACTCAGCAAATACGTCAGAACTTTTACTGTAAGTACCACACAATAAACAGAGCACTGATGAATGCGTCTGTCAGCTTAGTTAGCCGTAAGTTGAACTGGCTGTGTGTATTTTATGACCTGATTCATGTGGAATCAACCTGTGAGGGTGGGTCTTAAATGTGCTTGAGGCTTTGTTTACAGTTTATGACAGCACTTGGGAACTGTACATGCTATGTCTGCTTGTGCAGAAAAGCTGCACATGCTGTAGAATAAAAGCAACTAAAATCCAGCTGTCTACAGTGACCACACTAATGATCCTAGCAGCTGAAAACTAAAAAGTGTTGACCTGGATCTGGCCTCTGCTGCTACATATTTACTTTGTACGTAGGCTGGCTCTGGTTCTGTTCTAGGTGACTGTGTGTGTGTGTGTGTGTGTGTGTGTGTGTGTGTGTGTGTGTGTGTGTGTGTGTGTGTGTGTGTGTGTGTGT
>JARVGQ010000759.1:10585212-10595593 GCA_031762355.1 Hypsolebias martinsi | reverse complement strand
GCGTGGCGACACGGTGAATCAAGTCACAGTCACGGAGAAGAAAATATTTCTCCATTTTCATGTCATTTTTGCAGCTTTTCAAAGCGGCTGTGATGAAGTCGTCTGAAAGCTCCACCGAGCTTTTTGAAGGTTCTTTATGTTTGAGACCCTCAGGGGGCAGAACCTTCCTCTACAGAGGAACAGAAAGTTGAAACTGTTTAGCTGTGTCTCACTAAAATACTCAAAATTTATTTATTTTTTACTGTAAATAATCTTTAGGTCACATTTAGATGTTCTTTAATTAAACACAATCAGAGCTAATACTTGTATTTGTTTTTATCTTTAAACTGGATGTTTTTTTTACAATGTTCAACAAAAAACTGAAATTAATTTGGAGATATTACATATCATTTTTAAAAATCAGTAAATAAACTGTGTCACAATTTTTTTTAAATATTTAGCTTTTTTAGAGTTTGAAGAGGCCACCTGAAAATGCTTTTACCTTGAAGAACTCAAGACAGGAAGTCTATTAAATTTTAAATTTGTGGCAGAAACATGCACATTTTTTAAATAAAGTCCACGTCTCAAAGCTTCACATATCCAGGCAGTTTTTAGATTTTGTGCTTTATTTTTTCAAACAGTTTCAACCCAACAGGAAGCTTAACCTGTCAGAAACCGACCCGTCAAACTAAAATTATAAATGTTTTCCTTCTCCTGCAACAAAACAACAACAACAACCCCCGCCCTCCCAAAAACATAAACAAATTTATGAATAAAATGAAAATATTTACCGGTAAGTAAACAAGCAAAAAAAAGTTAAAGAGATGATATGTAAAAAGTAAACAATGACTTATAAGCAAAATTAATAGGCAAGTAAATAGTAAAGAAAGCACACAAGTAAATAAATAAGTAAACATGTAAGTAGTTGATTTTATTACAAGTTATAAATTATCTCCCCAGCAGCAAGAAAACTTTAAATTTAC
Organism: Hypsolebias martinsi; assembly: GCA_031762355.1. Lineage (NCBI taxonomy): Eukaryota > Metazoa > Chordata > Actinopteri > Cyprinodontiformes > Rivulidae > Hypsolebias > Hypsolebias martinsi. The sequence goes on along the minus strand of JARVGQ010000759.1, from coordinate 10,594,631 downwards.
AGAAAATTACTGGATTTTTTTCTGAATCTTTCCTTCAATGGCAGCAGGTGTTGTGTTGAAGAAAAGCACCCCAACATTTATTATTATTATTATTATTATTATTATTATTATTATTATTATTATTATTTATTCTCTATTCTCAACTTTAAACTACCAGGGGTAGTCTGAATATTCTAAAATCCCTGCCCTGTAATCATCTTTAATATTTTAAATAAGCTTTATTAAATGCTTTAAACTAACTTGTTAACAGAGGACAAAGAAAATAAAACCTTCAGAAAAAGGGGTAAAAACACTAAAAATATTTTTACCTTCCTCCATTAAATGAACTAAAGGAGGTCAAACTGAAAATAATTAATTCCTGCAGCTGCTGGTTGTAAACATTAAATTAAATTAATTTGTCTAACATCTGAAAACAGGAGTCTGAGTTGTTTACATGTTTACCTGCTGAGCGTTTTGGCAGCTTAAAGAACCACAACGCTCCACAACAATCGCTCAAAGACTCATTTTATTGCTTATAATTAGGAAAAACGAAATACTTTTAGGAACGCTCATGGTTCAGAATTTCTGCCAACTTTTGCTCACAATTTTAAACCAGAAACTTGTTTTTATGGGTCTCTTAAATCCAAATGAATCTAACTTTAATCTCGTGTTTGTTCACCGCTCACGGTGTTTGATGGAAGCAAACATGAAGCCGAGCTTCATGGCTCCACAGACGGGACGCGTCTCAGCGTTTGGAGCCTGAACATCCCAAACAGATCAAGTTAATGTGGATAAAATGTATGTTGTTAGTTTTTCTCTAAACATTCTTCAGGTTCTAAAATTATAGAACAAAAAACACAACATGTTCCTCTGAGTCATTGTAGAAACTGGTTTCAGGTTCTGATCCAGCAGCTTGTAGAACCTCCTCCAGCAGCAGAACCCTCGGAGGTTTTCTGTTTGTCTCTCATGGTTCTGGAGGAGTTCTGGCCCACTCTACTTTCCATCACTGAGGGTTCTGCTCAGCTCTCTGAAGGTTTTATTTAATGTTTTAAACAGCTGTTTGTTAGAAACAGGAAGCCCACCATCTGTCAGTTCTTGGGCTTCAGGACATGTTAAAAGGTCCTGGTCCACTCAGTGACTGAAGGAGCCCAAACCATCAGCCTCCACCACCGTGCAGACAGCTGGGAGGAGCTGTTTTTGCTTTAGTGCATTCTGGGTAAACATCTGTCCTCTGGTCTGGTTCTGGTCCAGAAGTCTTGCGGTTGCTTCAGATTAAACTTTCCAAACCTTTTGAGCTGCCATGTTGTTTTTAGAGAGAAGAGGCCATGACTTTTGACCTGCTGGCTGAGGCCTGTAGAGCCACTGCATGGTCTGACCTTCAGGGTGAATCAGCTGTGACGTTTATCAGCCATCTTAGAATTTTTCCACGTGCGAAAACCCTTTCCTTCTGTAGAATAATGATCTCTAAATGACCTTTGACCCTTCACAGATTGATGGGCAGCTGCTTCTCTGAAGTCACTGCTAATGTCTTTCCACTTTGGCATTGTGCTAACACACACCTCAATGCTTCAGAGCAGCAGAAACTCTTATTTTGTAGGCCAACAGTTTTTCTCATTTCCATCCATCATCTTTACCCGCTTCTTCCTTTTCGGATCGCTGGAGTCACTGGTGTCCACATATCCAGCAGCCACTGTGCGAGAGGCGGGGGACACCTTGGACAGGTCTTCAGTCCATAACAGGGACACATAGAGACAAACAATCATCCACTCTCTCACTCTTACCTAGACAATGCACCAATCAGCCAAACATGCATGTTTCTGGTCTGTGGGAAGAAACCGGAGTACCCAGAGAAAACCCACACATGCACGGAGAGAACATGCAAACTCCACCCAGAAAGGCCCCCGGCTGGGATTTGAACCGTGGCAACATGCTCGCTGAGAGGTAGCAGCTCTACCAACTGAGCCACCGTGCTGCTCGTTTTTTCTATTTGTTTTTGTTTAATAAACAACGACTTGATGAAATCTGTTGTGTGTTTTTCTTCACGTCAGATTTGAATCATTTGAGGACCTGATGAAGTCCAGATCACGTGAATTATGTCCTGAAACACAAGAACTCTATGGTGGACTTTCATTCTCTCCAGTTTCTATATCTGCAGGTTTTAAATCTGTTGACGGGTGGGATGATGGTTTTTTTTTTTGGTCATTTTACTGTTGCAGAATGTGTGGATTTATTTATTTTTTTTTTTTGGTCACACAAATGTCACTTTGCAGTGATTTAACGTCAATATTTCATTAATTGAATGCAAATATAATTTCTTCTAGTTTTGATTTTTTTTTAAATTCTCGTGGATTATGAACACAATTTACCTTTGCGTTTCTGTGTTCTTGTCTGTCAGTGTGTATATGTGTGTGTTTGTGTTTTTCTGTCAGTACAAAGATATCCAGAGCCCCCCCACCTCCAGCTCATTACAGATGCTAATTTCACATTAATAAAACCGGCTTAGTTTTAGATTTATAGCCCACACTGAGAGATTTGGCCCTGACACTTCAAACGTATTTCAACCTGAGTCACAGTTTGTTTTTCCTGTGGGTGTGCTATTCTCACTTAAATCTGCTGGCCCGGAGTGAGACTTCGGCTGCCAGGGTTTGTTGTAACGTCACCTCCGACTCCTCGGCTCCTGAAGGGTAGCGTTAGCTTTAGCTCCAGCAGTAATGAAGTAGAGGGACCCATGCAGGTGCTCAGTCTCTCTGCTGTGGCCCCGCCTCTTTTTGGAGGAAAACAACCTTTCTGCTTCGGCTGGAGGGAAATTAAACTCCTTATGTCTTCACCAAGAAGACAATTTCATTTTTTTTTTTTTTTTTTTTTTTTTTTAGCTTTAGTTGCCTCCAAGCTATGCTCTTTGAGTCAGCGATCAGCTGGGTTTGATCAACAAACTGTCACAAATACGGATCAGGTTTCATCAGATTGGACAAAAGACACCTCCGGTGGCCTGACGTGTCAAAAACTTAAAGCAAAAAGCTTGCTAAATGATGAAAATAGCTAAAGGCTAGATAGAGGGTAAAATAGAAGCAAAAATTTAGCCAAAAGCTTAAAGTAGCAAAAGGCTACCTAAAAGCTTAAAAAAAATTGATTGTAGGCTAAAAGCTAAAAGCGGTAACAGAAATATTGTAGTAACAAAAGTAGCAAAAGGCTAGCTAGAAGCTAAATGTAGAAAGTGGCTGGCTAAACATGTGTAGCACCAAAAGTCTAGATATCAGATAAAAGTAGCAGAATGGTAGCTAAAAGCAAAAAATGGCAATAGGCTAGCTAAAAACTATAACTATCAAAATACTAAAAGCTAAAAGTAGCAGAACATTATGTTAAAGCTAAAACTATCATTGGAAGACAGAGCCAGTAGCTGAAGCAGTTTTTTTCAAGAGAAGAATGTTAGTCTTTAGGGAAATATTTGTAAATAAAGTTAAATAATTTATAAACTATTACAAAAAACAAATGCCACTGCCGCCATCTTCTGAATGAGCCGAAGGCTTTGATGTATGAACAGCTAAAATAGCTCAAAGTGCTGGAAGTATGTAGATTGCAGGAAGCTTCTAGAAAAATAAAAAAAACGAGTAAACAACAGAGGATGATTTTGAAATTTAAACTAAATGCTCATCAAGGTGGATGTTTATTTAACTTTAGTGAAGAAAATAACGACTTAAAGGACTTCAAATTTAACCTTCAGTAAACCTGACCTGACTTACACACCTTATTATGTTTTCTCATGCAGCGAGGATTTATATAAATACCACTGTTGACCATTTAAATCATCTGTACCTTATTTCAAAGTGGGCGGGGCTGTTTGAAGGCAGTGATGAGGCACCGCCCCCTCAGCTGATGGTTTAGTGTAAACACCAAGGATGGATTGTGTTCACCCGTTATCGACGAGCCGGTCATCGTTGAGCTCAGGTCAGGAGCAACAGCAACGTTAAATCCCAGCCATGGATTCAGCTGAATTTTTGATCCTTCGGCTGTTCTCTGTTCGTCAGCAGCCATTCACAAGGAAAACTGGTTATTAAAGGCTAAAGTTTTACCACAACTTCAAGTTATTGAGCTGTTATTATACTGAATACTGCCCAAAAATTTTAGATTTTTTTCTTCAATATGACAGGAAGCAATGTCTGTTGATTTGATGGTGTAATTGACTAGGTGTGTGTCCAGTTGTTAGCAAAATATCTCATGAACCACTGAATAGATTTTACTGAAACTCCATGAATGTCCCTTCTACAGACATTGTGCTACAGTTTGGTACGGTAGTAGCTGAGAGTCATCTACAACATATACTCATAATGATGTTTGTTTGAAACATTGTCACGCAGGGCGGCGGGCGATATGCATTCCTTCATTTTACCTCTCGTTATCTTTTTACTTTAATGTTTTTATTTTAATAAAAACAAAATGGGTTCTGTAACTAAAAGCTTTTTATTATTTAATATATTATGATAATGAATGTAGATAATGTCTTAGAGCCGTGTGAGGGGAAATCAGATGAGGTGTGTGTGTGTGTGTGTGTGTCTCGAGGAGTGACAGACCAGCCGCCATTACAAGCTGCTGATTTCTGCAGAGCGCTTCATAAAATGTCAGAGCGCTTCTCCCCGAGCAAGACACTGAAAAATAGCAGCGCTGTGATGCGCTGGCACCTCACCTGCTGCACCGCGCACGTGCGTGTGTGTGTGTGTGTGTCTGAGTGTGTGTCCACCCTGGCCTCCCTCCCGTGTTGCAGTGAAGCAGAACAGAGTGGCTGAACGCCCGCTGCTTTGCCTCCATCTCTGTCGCTACAACACCCTCCTCCTCCTCCATGTGTTTAACATCAACAGCAAAGATGATGATGCGTTTAATGTACGTGGGATTTTACAGAGACAAGAGGGCGGTAGTGCTTTTGTCTGTTAGCAAATCATCTCAAGAACCACTAAAGGCATTTTTAATTAAACTCAAAGGAATCGCTGGGTGGACGTCTACAACTGATTCAAGATGGCCGCCACGGCCTTCTGCCTCAGTTTTACAGACATTACAGTAAAATGTGGTGTGGTAGTAGCTGAGTCATCAGTGTTATTTTTAGGGTTTGACCCATGCAGCTCGATTACTTCTCAGCATGAGAGTGACTGAAACTCCTGCAGGAAGTGTGGCGGGTGATAGGCATTCCTCCAAGAAATCTGATAAATTGTTGTTCTGAACCCTGCAAACTTCGGCTGATTTGTTGACTGGAATACATAAACATGTCTTTTCTCACAATGGACTGATGCTGTGAGAGTGTGAGTCAGTTTGACTCATTTAATCTCAGTTTGACTGAGTTTGTCTCAGTTTGGCTCAGTTTGATAGTTTGTCTCATTCATTCATTCAACCTTTATTTAAACAGGATAGCCTCGTTGAGCCACGGGGACTCATTTACAAGAGGGACCTCAGTTTGTCTCCGTTTGTCTCATTTTGTCTCTGTTTGTCTCATTTTGTCTCCATTTGTCTCCATTGGACTCAGTTTATACCTGCTTACCTTAAATGAACTCTTCTTTTGACAGTGAATGTGTCAGCTCAACTCAGTTTTCCTCACTTTAACTCAGTTTAACTCTTTGTCTAATTGTAACTCGGGTAAACTCCGTTAGACTCAGTTTATTTCAAACTTTGTCTGAATCAACTGAATTGTTTGAATCTGAGTTTAACCCTGACTCAGTTCAACTCAGTTTAATTTGATTTAACTGTATTTATCTCAGTTTATTCCTGTTTATCTCTGTTTATCATCAGTTAACTCTGTCTCAGTCACTAAGTTTGACTCTTTTTATCAAAGTTTTCCCCAATTTTACATATCTTTTATTAACTCACCTCAATTTACCTATGGTTTAACTCTTATTTAGCTTACTTCAACTCTGTTTAATCTACTGTAGCTCAATTTAACCACAGTGAAACTTTGTTTAATAGTTTTTTCTTTTTATCTAAATTTAACTTTGTTTCACTCATTTTAGCTCTAATTGACTCTATTTCTACCTGATTAACCCCATTTTAAACCTTATTGAGTTCTAGTTTTACAAAGTTTAACTGATTAAGTCACTTTAACTAACTAACTAATTGAACTCTTTTTCAATTTTAACTCTGGTTATCTTAATTTTACTCTTAACTTTATACTTATACGTTATACTCAGTCTAACTCAGTTTTAATCAGTTTATCTAATTTTAACACGGTTCGTCTCGGCGTGGCTCTGGTTCTGTTTGTTTGGAACAGGAAGCCGGGGTTCTGGTAACGAGAGCTCATTAACTGTAGGTGTTTTTACCACTAATTTAACAAAAGCCTGAAGCAGCAGACAGCACAGAGGAAGGAGCGAACAGGCAGGAAAAGGTGACAACTCTTTTCATTTAGCAAAGTTATTAACGAGCTGAGCTGCTAACGGGTTAACAAAGGTGGTGTTGTCCCCCTCCCCCCCACACACACATTTTAAACATTAAATGTCAAATTTCAGTTTGTTATTTAAAAATAAGAAATTGTTCAGTTATCTGATGCAAAAGATGATCAAATTAAAACTATTTGTATGAAGTTATGACCAGCTAGTTGAAATGTTGGAGCAGATATCAGTGCAGCTTTATTTAGTTTTATTTATCCTCTTTTGTTTCGGGGCAGCACGGTGGTGCAGTTGGTAGAGCTGCTGCCTCTCAGCAAGCAGTTTGCACTTGTTCAAATCCCGGTCCGGGGGCATATTCTCTCCGTGCATGCATGTTTTTTTTTTTTTTTGGGTACTCCAGTTTCCTCCCACAGACCAAAAACATGCATGTTAGGCTGATTGGTGACTCTAAATTATCCCTAGGTGTGAGTGAGAGAGTGAATGGTTGTTTGTCTTGTTTGTCTCCGTGTCCCTGTGATGGACTGGAGACCTGTCCAGGGTGTCCCCCACCGCTCACACAGGGATGGCTGGACATGGGCACCGGCAACCCAAAAATGAAGAAGTGGGTAAAGATGATGGATGGATGGATGGATGTTTTGTTTTGGTTGCTCCTCGTCTTCTGCTACCTGAAGGTTTCAGATTTTGACCCTCAGCTAAACACGGGCCTTTCTGCTGTTACATCAGCTAAAGGTCGCTTTTAAACATTTTATTGTCAAATGTGTTAAAGCAGGAAGTTCAAGCTCCTTTAAACATCTGTCTGTTTATCCATCTATCCATCACCCATCCATCCATCTGTCATCTATCATCGTCATCTGTCCATCTATCTATCTGTCCATCCATCCAACTATCCATCATCCATCCATCCATCTATCCATCCATCCATCCATTCAGCTACCCATCGTCCATTCATCCCTCCATCCCTCCATCTGTTTCATGTAGCTTTCTTTGTTTTGTTCATGTCATTTCTGAGAAAGAGTTGTTTTAAGATCTAAACATCTGTAACAGGCGCACTCGTTTGTGTAGCTGTTAGCCTCGCCTGGATGAAAATTCCACGTGTTTCTTTGTGCTCTGTGGTAGACGGATGTTAATGTAACTACTGCTACTTCACGTCAAAGTCGACTGAACTCTCCCTTTAAGAACAGCATAAAATCAAGTTTTTAACTTGGACTCGTGATGAGAGTATTGAAAGCTCGACACTTTTGTTTGTTGCCCTCAAATATTTGTAGAAAAATCACACAAAATGGACAGAAAGGACTCCCGACATTAGCTAAAGAGTTTCTCTCTCTCCATTTGCCCTGTTGTTCTGTTCATTTCTCTCACTTATTTTTTAAATCCACTCAATCGTCTCTTTAATAAAAGATGGTAATTTCTGTCATTTAGTTTCAACGCTTTTGTTTTTCTTTTTTAATTATTCAGCAGCACAAGAGAGCTCTCTTAAACTTTAGTTAGAAATCGCACACAGTGGCATCAGTTTTGTGTAATTAATCACGTCTGCGTTCGACTGATACTCAACTCAGCTGATGGACAGGATTAATGCAGGCTTTATTTTGTTTCCTAATTTCTATTTTTAGAAGAACAAACACAACTTGCTTATTTTTATTATCACTGGCATTTTTGTTGTGTGAAATCAGATGAGTGGGAGTAGTTTATTATTAAAACACTGTATTTTGATGTTTTAGGCTTTATCAGTTTTACAGGAGCTAAATCTAATTTCAGTCGGTGGTTTCCATCGTCGGGCTCAACAGCCCGCTGTGAGTCGCAAAACTCCAACTGAGGAAGATCAACAGAAATCAAAATAACCTTCAAATGTTCCCAAAGCAGCACGTTTAGCTTTAATTTTTACAGATTGACTTAAAAACATCCTCATGCATTAAATAACAATAATGCTTGATGAGACTCAGAGAAATGGTATATTTGTTGTACTTTTTATTTGTCCGTTAGTAAAATATCTCATGAACCATTGGACGGATCATAATTTAACTATTATTGTTAACTTTGGTCGATAATGTGCTGAAGTTTATTGTGGTAGTAGCCGTCCCTTCCCTCCATAAGATCATCAGAGTACAACTCTGGCGGGCGATATGCATTCAACCAGCCAAAGGCAGGATTTCAAGTTTCTGTGACTTTTATTTTGTTAGTCAAAGTAGAAAAGTTTGGGAAACATCTAAAACAGGTACTAATATATCTGAATGTTCAGAGTGTGTGCATGTGTGTGTGTGCACGTGCATATGTGTGTTTTTCTCCAAAGCGTTAAGTTTGTTTTGACTCTGTATTTCCAAATGGCTCTGGAGTCATTATCAATTCTTGTCGAGGTGCTCCGATGGACAAGCGGGTCCAGTCGGGTCCGGTCTGCAGAACCGCCGTAATGAGCAGTGAGACGGGCAGATGAGTGTGAGTGACTCGCAGAGGGAGACGGGCAGATTCATCAGGATGATTGCCTGATGCACACTTCTGTTTTTGATGTGAAGACCCCGCTCCGTTACCATGGAGAGAATAATTAGCTTCGGCTGGGTGCAGACGCCAACGAGCCGAAGGGACGGACTTTTATTGTTGTTTTCCTGTTCGGAGTGTCCACCGCTCGGGTTTTAAAACGTAATGCAGCGTTCTTTCAGATGTTAACCATTCATGAAGCCAAACGTTCAACACGTTCAGAAAATCACAGCTGAAGCTTTGAGTTTTTGTAACTGTTGTATGTTTGACAAAATGTACTTTTATTTACATTTTTATTTTTCATTAACAGGAATGGCAAACGCTTTAAAATCTTGTATTTAAATCTAAGTTAACTTTAATTTAACTTTAAATAATGTTTTGTTAGTTTAAGCTTTTAGCTACTGTTGGTCAAATGTAGATTGTTGCTATCATTTTGCTAATTTTTGCTATATCCTAAATTTCGCCAGTCATTTAGCATTTACCCTTTTTTCTATAAATGCTATTTTTTGTACAAACCGGATTCTAAAAAAACTTGGGACACTAAACAAATTGTGAATAAAAACTGAATGCAATGATGTGGAGATGGCAAATGTCAATATTTTATTCATA
>JARVGQ010000759.1:10504171-10515232 GCA_031762355.1 Hypsolebias martinsi | reverse complement strand
GGCAGATATAATAAGATTTTTTCTTCTTTCTGCCACCTTTCATTTTATATTTTGTTTTCATAAGAACACGTGTTTGTATATTTATTTTATAAAACGAATAAAGAAATAAACTAAACTAAAAAACTAAAAATAAAGGTCTTCTCGTCTCACAGAGTAGACTCAGTGCTTTCAGTCCCTCTGGTCCAGTTCTCTGGGACCCTGAGCCGCCAGAACCCAGGACTGATCCAGCAGGGTCTTGTTTGACAAGTAAACTGAAATCTTTTCTCTCAACCTTTCGGTTACAGTGGTGACTTAATGAACTTTTTATTGTTCAGGTTTATATTTCTTTGTGGACTTACGTGTTTTTAAACTTATTGCGGCTTTATTTTTAGCTTCAGTGTCCACATTATGTATTTATTTATTTACAAAACACAACTTTAGGCACATTCTGCTCATCTGTTGCTGATTTGTTTTATTTTGTTTCTATTTAAATGGCTGATCCTCCCTCTCTTGAAGGTTGAACTTCAGGCCCGCTTCTGCACATGGCGTCTCTGATCTGCACCTTACAGGACCACCAGGACGATGTCAACTGGTGTTCCTTCTCAGCCAAACTGTTAGCCACGTGCTCCGGGGACAAGACCCTCCGTGTCTACAACACCCGGGACTTCTCCGAGCTGCCGTTCTCGCCGCTGACGGGACACGGCTACGGCGTCCACTGCTGCTGCTTCAGCCCCTGCGGGCAGTTCCTCATCTCCTGCTCCACGGACGCCACCACGATGGTTTGGTCCACGACCACGGGCGACATCGAGGCCGTCATGGAGCATCCCGATCGCAGCCCCGTCAGGATCTGTGCGCTGTCTCCGGACTCCCTCCACCTGGTTTCCGGTGCGTCTGACGGGACTTTGGCTCTCTGGGATTTCCCCTCCAAACAGCTGCGCAGGTAAATAAAAGAACAATAAACTTCTCCTCTGCATCAAAAGCCGTCAGTTCAGGTGGGTCGGATGTTGGGAAAACCAGTCCATAAAATTAAACTTGTTTGTTTTTGTTCTGAAGAACCGGGGGAGTGAGCGACACCACCATGGTGGCCTGCTCCTTCAGCCCCTGCAGTCAGATCTTCGTGACCGGCTCCACCTACGGAGACCTTCGTTTGTGGAACCTGGACTTGAACCAGCTCCACGCTGAGAAGAACGCCCACGACCTGGGGGTCTCCTGCTGCACCTTCGCTCCCAGCATCCTCAGCGGTCTGTCCCTGTCAGAGCATCAGCTGTCTGTTGGCTTCAGTTGGGTTTTTTTAGCGACACAGAGGCGTTCACAACTTACATTTGCATCTCGCTGGCGTTAAATAATTGTGCCTCGTCGCAGAACCAAGAAGCAGGGGAAATACGCTCCATCCGTTCGTCTTGTGAGCATGATAACTTGAAAAGTAAGTAAGGTACCGACTGCCTTCTTGGCTACATCTAGATGTAAGACAGGTCGCGATCAAAAATTGAGTTGCCATGTCAAAATCCAAGATGGCTGCCACCATAGGTGTGAAAACCACCCTGTCCAATTATTTGAAGAAACTATGCTTTCTGGTTTTAATATTGCTTAAAAGTATAGTTTTTTCATATGAGTGGGGAGGCTGAAGATTAATATAAGGGGGCCATGGCCCACCTGGTGGTGGAGAAAACTGCTCCAACCACTCGCCAGGACTTGTCACTCTGCTCTGCTAAACCTCCCTCTGTTCTTCTCCACAGTGTAACTCCTCCCCACTTGAATGTTTTGCACCAAAAACATTTAGGTTTACTTCCATTCCCTGATTGATTCCAGTCCAGAAAAACGCTCATCTTCAAAACTATAAACATTCACTGTTCAAATAACTCAGGGACGGAGGACATCAGCGTACCACTTCTTTTTAGTTTTCAAAAAGAAAAAGATGAGCCGGTCTCGCTCATCAGGGGGATTTCGTCTCTGAATCATTGTTGTCGTCCACATTTGTGTGACGTGGAAACATTTAAGTCACTGTTTCCTGTTGGTCGGTACGTACCGGTAGTTGTCGGAAGATCACGTGTTGGAGGGAAAATGTAAAAACGAGATTTGGCCACGGTGTTTTGAAAACATGTCAGAGGATGGTGTGTGTTTTGTGACTTTATTTCACTTATTTACCCGTTTGGGGTGTTCTACAGCTGCGGCGCTGTTATGACCCGCCCACATCGAGGCAGCACTCAGTTATATGAAAAACTACAGAGACCGAGTGGGGCAACGACTGGATGATGGAAAAATGGCGAAATTAGGAAAGATTAGGTCGAAGCCAACCCACTCCTGATGCTCCTTTGTGCCATAAAGTGAGGTAGTAACAGAGCCTAAACAGCTGACAAACAGAAAGCCGGCACCGCAGCTCAGGGATGTGATGACGTGATGACATCAGGTCTGTGCGACCACCAGGATCAAACAGATTTATTACCGAGGGAAGATCAATGACGATGCACAGCAGCTCTGTGTTTAGCTTAAAAATGAGCTAACGACAAAGAGAATCACTAAACCAACTTAATTCATCGTGTTTAGAAAACTACACAAGTTCATCACACGTTGAATACGTTGAAGCTCCGTGTCGACCCAGCTGAGTTCTGCTCCACGCCTCTTGGTTCTGTGATGCTCGTAGAGTGTAATGTGTTACGCTTTCACTGTCAATGTCATAAAATATGTTAAAAAGGCTTCAAACTGTCATTATAACAGCGCTAAATTTGATTAGCTGATTTGTGCAGAAAACCTGTGACATCATACAAAACGTTGAGCGTTTGATTTTCTGCCTGGAGTCAACAGAACGGACTGGTTTAAAATCTGCCTGCAGTCAGAACGGTCCATTTATTTTGTTCCTTCTGGACTCTCAGGTGGTCAGCTGGTGCAGTTTCGTTTGGCCTCCTGTGGGCAGGACAGTCACCTGAAGATATGGGCTGTTAACAAGTTCAGCTCCGGAGGTAAAGATCTTTAATTAACTGTAAAAATGGCACAGTATAAGTGCCATCACTCCCTCCTTTTATTCATCTACAATTATGATTATTATTAATTATTATATCTACAAAATAGGAAGCAAAGATTAATCTCTGCTTCATGTTTTTTTTATTTATTTATAAATTGATCCATATCAGCAGGTCAGTTGCTACAGAAAATGTTCTCGTCTTTTTTTTTTTTTTTTTATCATGAGATGGTTTTAAAAACTCTAGTCATGACTTTGTAGTGATATATTGTGTAAAAATACTTTGCAAACTGTGTGAGTCGAGCTGTTGCTTTGTGATTGCAGCCTGTCAGATGCAGCTGCTGCACACACTGACGGCTCAGTCGGCTCCGGTCCTCTGCTGCTCGTTCTCCTCAGACGGACAGCTGCTCGTTTCTGGGTACGAGACTAAAGAAAGCTAAAGAAATGACATTTTCTGCAAAAAACACAGCTGAAGGACGGCTGAAATGTGCTGAAAATGAGTTGGTGAAGCCCCAAAAAAAACAAAAAACACTTGCTAAGTAGAGCAAAAGGCTAACTAAAAGCTAAAAGAAACACAAGGCTTGAGAAAGCTAAAGTAACAATTAGCAAAGTTTCAGAAATGTAACTAAAAGCTAAAAATAGCCAAATGTTAACTACAAGTTTAAGTAGTAGCAGGTTAACTAAAAGCTCAAATAGTAGTGCTAATAAAGCTAGCCAGAGATAAAAAAAAAAAAAAAGGCCAGCTGAAAGTAGCAGAAAAGTAGCTAAAAGTAAGAAAATGTTGACCATAAACTAAAAGTACCAAAAAGTTGCAGAAGGAAACATAAAAGTAACAAAAAGATAACTTAAAGATATAAATAGAAAACTGATGTCTTGAAGCTAAACATAAAAGCTAATTAGCCAAACGCTAAAGGTTGCAAAATCCTAGCTAAAAGTAACAAAAGGCTAGCTGATAGCTAACAAGGCAAATTGCTAACAGTGTCAGAAAGTATCAGCTAAAGGCTAGAAGTAACGTAATGCTAGTTTAAGACTGTAAGTAGTAGAACAGTAGCTAAATGTAACAAAAAGTTAAAAACTATAAGTAAGGCTAAGCAAACGCTAAAAGTAGCAGAAGGAAATCTAAAAATAACAAAAAGCTAACCTAAAATTAAAACTATCAAACTGCTCTCTAGAAGCTAAAAGTAGTGACTCTGTAGCCAAATAATAAAAATTGCTAGATGCTAACTAAAACTAAAAAAAGGCTAGCTAGCTAAAGGCTATATGACAAAAGGCTAGCTAATAGCCAGAATTAACAAAAAGCTAGCTAAAAGCGAAAAAAATCAATAAGCTAACTGTCAGAAATATAGCTAAAGGATAGACATAGCAAAAGACTAGCTAAATACTAAGTAGCAGAATGAGAGCTAAAAGTAACAAATGGGTAGCTAAAAGCTTGAAATTGCAAAGCAGTAGCTAGAAGCTAAAAGTATTTGCAGTTTAGCTAAAGGCTAAAAGAAGTCAGATGCTAATTACAGGTGTCAAAAGCCTAGCTTAAAATAGAACAGTAGCTAAAAGTACAGGTCTCTTGTAAATGAGTCCTCGTGATTCAATGTGACTAACTGGTATAAATAAAGGTTGAATGAAAAGTAGCAAAAGACTAGCTAAAAAGTACAGAAGGGTCACCAAAAATTAGCTTAAGAAGACCGAAACGGTGTCAGTAGCTGAAGTAAATTGCAGAGAACGTGTTTAAATTAACTGAAGATGGTCTCTGTGTATTTCTATGGTGAAAATGTTAGTAAATAAAGTTAAATATTATATAGTTTAGCTTCCTTCTCCAGAATGATCCAGAACGTTTGATACATGGACGACCAAATCAAAGTATTCAGAGTTTGTTGGCGTGCAAAAAGAAAAAAAACTGAGAAAAATCAAAAACAGGGAAACGGTGAATGCTGACTCAGCCGTCACAAAATAAACAATTATATATTCTCTTCATAACATCCACAATGTTCTGTTTAATTAAACATTTTATGTATTTCAACTTTGCAGAAAGTTGCTTAAAATGTTAAATTGTGCTTTTGTTTATTTTCTGGTAACATGGAGGTTTATGAAAGTATATCGTTCACATTGAGGTCACAGAAGATGTTATTTAAAAATTTAATCACTTTAGGTTTCCAGCCATTGTCACGACCTCGTGGGAATTTTCATTTTCCTGCCATAAATATAAAATCCACACCATAAATCACTGAGCTCATCTTAAATAGGCCACCTTCTGTCGTTGCAGTTCTGCTTTTCAGCCCCTAGAGGGAGACATTTACCAACATGTGTCACTGAAACATTTTACTTTCCTATTTCTCTCAGATCTGTGGACAAAAGCGTTGCGATTTATGACACTGTGAGTACTTTTATTTTTTTAAATAATAATTAATTAACTAAAATTAATCTTCAGCTGCAGGTCTCATGCTTCCTTTCTCTCCAGAATAAGGCAACTTTGCTTCACAAACTGAACCACCACAAAAGGTAAATATTTATATTGATACATAAATGTTCAGTTCTGGGGCTTTATGACAATAAAATAGATCTAGTTCCATCTCCAATCATTAGCCGTCCACCACGGTGCTGACAGGTGAAATGAGGTGTTGCTGCTGTGCATTGTGGGTAAACATTGATCAGCTGAGTTAATTGATTGTTCTGAAAACGACATCGAAGTCCATATTTTTATGAAACTTTATATGAGTTTGTGCAAAATTCCTTAAGTCAATCTTGCATTTTGGTTCCTGGTTTCATTTCTAAGCAGAAAAAGACCCGGTGACGTTGTTGGGTACGTTTTTTTCAGATTTGATGCCACAAATGATTTGAAGTAAAAAGGTAGATTCCATCACAGGCGGGACCGTTCTGGTTCCACACAAAGCCAGCAGTCCCAGATGAACGATCCGTTTTGGATCCAGCCACCTGTGCCTGAAAGCCTCGGGGCTCCTTTCAGCGGAGTGGAAGGAGGAAGATGAACGTAGAAAATAAAAGTTCTCACAAAATGCCTCCAGGAAACTCCTTTTACTTCCAGGCAGTTCTTTAAAACGTTCACAGAAGGGCTTGATTGTGGATCTTCTCTCTGCTCTTTGTGTGAAGCCGAGCAGCTTTTGTAGATTTCTCTGTGACCCGGCTCGGGTTTTACAGAACCTGCCCTCATTGACGTCACTGTTTTATTCTGAAATCAGAGGGAAATTTAATTTTAGTCCTGATTTAGATCAGAGGTGCAGCCAGCTGTCTGAAGGAGGAAACTTCCAGCGCTGCCGCAGTATCTTAGTCACATAATACTGTACTGTAGTACTGCAGTGATAGTACTGGAGTGATAGTACTGCAGTGGTAGTACTGTAATAGCATTGCAGTGATTGTACTGCAGTGGTAATACTGTAATAGTTCTGCAGTGATAGTACTGTGGTGATAGTACTGTTAATAATAGTACTGCAGTGATATAGGACTGTAGTGATAGTACTGTTTTCATTGTACTGTGGTCAGTATTGCAATGCAGTACTATTACTGTGGTACTATCACTGCAGTACTATTACTGTGGTACAATGACTACTGTACTATCAGTATTGCATTATCAAAGCAGTACTATCAGTGCAGTACTAGCACTACAGTACTATCACTGCAATACTAACTACAGTAATACAGAAACAGTACTATCACTACTGTACTATCACTGAATTACTATCACTGCAGTACTATCACTACAGTACTACTAATGCAGTACTTTTCCTGAAGCACTATCACTGAAGTACTATGCCAACAGTACTATGACGACAGTACTATGCAGTACTATCTATATAGTTTATAAAAAATGGCAGCAGTACTGATGGGTATACACCTTTTATGGTACTCACATTGTAAGTACTTGGTATGCACACCGTAAGTACCAGTTATATACTTTGTGCAAACCATTTACTTACAGGGTCCATAACTGGATTGCACCCTGTAAGTACCTGGTATGTACTGGATGCTTACAAATATGTACTTTTTATGTACCCGGTATTTACTGAGTACATGTTGGGTAGTTAGAGGATAGTGCATACCTGGTACATACCTCCTAAATGCCAGCTGTATATCGTCTTAGTGCCCAGTCTTTACCAGGTACATAATGGTTACTTAATGGGTACTTTCTGTTACAGCGTTCTTCCAGCATGCGTTTTGGTGCATTTATTAATAAGATTCAACTTGTTTGCTGGATTCCTTAGAGAACTTTACTAATTGGTTTTCTATGTGTGTGAATGTTGCTGTTCAGTGCCTTGAGACAACTTTGTTGTGATTTGGTGCTACATAAATAAACTGAATTGAATTGTTACTTAAGGTACATACTGGGGCTCTTACTGGGTACTTATCAGCTATTTACTGATATGTACAGTGTCTTCACAGGGTACATTTAGGTTTCATACAGGGTACACACCTGGTACAGTGAGTGTACCTAAAGGGTACATATCAGGTACATAGAGTGTACTTATCAGGTACTTACAAGATATGTACTGGATACCTAGAAGGTATGTTCTGGTACTTGCTGTGTACAAATCCTGTAATAACTAAATACAGTACATACCTGTTAAGTCCCAAATACGTACCCACTAAGTACTCATTATGTATACAGTATGTACCAGATACATACCTGGTACAGTGTACCTAAAGGGTACATATAAGGCACATAGAGTGTACTTATAATGTACAAGGTATGTACTGGATACCCACAGGGTATGTTATGAGTACTTGCTGCGTACAAAGCCTGTAATAACTAAATACATACCGGTACATGTTAAGTTCCAAATACCTACCCATTAAGTAGTCATTATGTACAGTATACAGTATGTACTAGATACATACCTGGTATTCAGAAGTTACCTGCAAATGCCTGGTATGTTTGTTATGTACCTGGTATTCAGCTTGTACTTACCGAATACGTAACCAGTATGTACCTTGCATGTACAGCTCATTCCCTGCAGATATCAGGTTCTGTCAGTACCAAGTACCAGTACATACAGAGCTGTAATACGTGTTGCTATCAGTACCGGTAAATGTTTTGTTCCAGTCACTCAGAAGAACTACTGTTAGTGTTTTTGTGTATTTCTGTAACAGCATGGTCACTAAAAGGTTTGGTTTTCGCGCCGCAGGTACGTCACGGCGTGTTGCTTCTCTCCATCTTCACTGCTGGTCGCCACGGGGTCCATGGACAAATCTGTGAACATCTGGAGGCTGGAGGACGGCAGCAGTGGACACGGTGAGGGACAAAACTCACTCCAGAACAAGGAAGAATAATAAAAATATATATTTGATATATATATATATATATATATTTTTTTTTTTTTTTAATAATAATAAAAATATATATTTGATATACAGTACTGTATACAGTACATATATATATATATTATGTTTCTCTCTTTGACCTCATGATTCAATGGAAAGGAGGGAAGTCGCTGCCTGGTTAGTTTTTATCTTAAATATTTTTATCCTTTGATTCTTCTTGTTTGTTCTGAACATATAAATGTGATGTAACAAATGTCAGTTAAATGGTTACAATTCCTTTTTTATATATTTTTTTTGTGTGCTGATTCCTGTGAACGACTCAGATGTTCTCTGTTCCTTCAGCTTTAAGCATCTCAAGTGTTTTTTTTTTTTTACTGTTTCATCTTTGCTTGTGTTTTCTTCTTTTCTTATGCAGCTGAAGATTTTGCACAAACATCAAGTGAAGGTGAGAAACAAAAATGTACTTATTTACAGGAGAATGTGACTTTGCATCTCTTATCACCCACTATCATGCATGCTAAAGTTAGCACCCAGTGTTGAGGACGACTCTCAGCTACTACTGCGCCAAATTTTAGCTCAGTATCTGCAAAGTTAAAGCCGTTTCTGTGTTTCTGTGGCAGCCACGTTGGATCTGGTCGACTCCAAATGGTACCAAGTTGTAGATGAATGTCTGAAAAATACTTTCTGAGAATCATTAAGATTCACCCAGTGGTTCGTGAGATATTTTGATAACAGACAACAACACACATGTAAATGTACCTGGGTAGGTGCATATAATGCCAGTGTTTCTCCTACCATTATACGAGCGGGGCGCCCCATCAACAGAACCCAGCACCCCCTCTGCACCCCCCCACCTGTTGACACAAATAAAATACTACGAGTGCCCTGCCAAGAGAACTGATCTAGGGTAAACACTGAATGCGCTCAGTATGTACTGTACATTTTAAGTACCCAATATTTTCTGGATACATACTACTGCAGGTAATCAGAAGATAGGTTTCAGGCGCTAATATGGTACTTACATGGCATGTACCTTAAACATACTAGATACATACCCTCTAAGGACTTTGTATGTACCATCTACTGTACAAGATGTATATCCAGTGTATACCAGGTGCATACTGTGCGCAAAGTGGTTATTTACCTATTACGCATTGTTTACTTGTCGGGTATGAGTTGTAATCATAGTTTCTTTACAGGGTATGTTTTGTTCTTTTATAAGGTCCATACCTGGTACTTACAGGGTATGTACTGATAAAAATTAAAAAAAGTAAAAAGAAACAAACAAAAAAACAGCTGGACTTCTTTTCCGGAGCGATTCTATTCTTTCAGCTTCAGAAATTTTTTTTTTTTTTTTCAGAAGTTTTTGTGTTTTAACCTTTTTTAATTTATTGATCATGACCTGGATGACCAATCGCCACCAGCATATGTACCAATTACATTTAGAGTACTTCACATTTATTGGATACATGGTTTCCTTACAGGGTCTCTTAGTAGGTCATTATCCTTGTACTTACAGGGTACATACTGTGTATATACAAGGTACTTAAAGAAATGTACTGGACACATTTAGAGTCCTTACAGGGTACATTTGTTTTTCTTAAAGGGTACATACCTGGTACTTGTGGGGTACCTCCAGAGTATTTATCTGTATCAAGTACAAAGAGTGTATCTATCAGGTACTTACAAAGTACAAACTGGACCTACCCAGAGGATATGTTGTGTGTGCATGCAGGGTATACGACATCCTATAAGTACTAAATACATACCAACTAAATACTCATTACATACCTGGTACCCTGAAAGCGCCTGGTTTATACTTGATACACACAAGTTATGTACTGTATCTGGTTAGCTGGTACGTCACAGCACGTCTTTTGTAAGGTACTACCTGGTACTTATTAAGTATCTAGAGTGTATTTATCACGTACCTCTTCTAGGTACAGGTACTTCCTTTGGAGTATGTTTTTACTGTAAATTAAACCTCTTATTATTTAATACCTAGCAGGGTTTCAGGATTTGCTGCGTGGAGATTATTTGGTGATTTTTCAGCAGCTGACCCTCTCGCCTCAACTCGTCCTCTCAGGGAGAACCTCGGCGCAGCGGTCGAAGCTGCTGGTCGCCGATTGGTCGGAGGAGGACGTGTCGGAGTGGCTGGTGGAGGAAGGACTCCAGGGATTGGTGGACAGGTTCAAGGCCAACAACATGGATGGGACGGAGCTGCTCCGTCTCACCATGGAGACGCTGGCGTCAGAGCTGGGCATAGGTGAGGAAGACGAATCTCACACAAGGCTGAGCGAGCACCGTGTCACTCCTTCACCACCTCCCCCTGTCAGAATCCTAATCCTCGCCTTTTGTCTGAGGAACACGAGAATACATCTAGCCTGAAGGGTTTGACCGGAGAGGTTTCTTCTGAGGTTCATCAGAAATATTTGTTTTTCTGTTTATTGTTTTTCATGTTTGTTTGTTGGACCAACTACTTCAGCTCAGGCGCGAACAGTTAGCTCTGACTTCTGGTTTTCCTCACTCCATCTACCTCCATGTCCTCTCCAACTCTTATTTTGTTATTTATTTATTCATTTTATAACAATAAATTATACAATCTGTACAAATAGAAGATGAAAAAAAACAAATATAAAATGAAAGGTAGCAGACTGAAGAAAAAAATTTCTTATTTTATCTGCCCCTTATTTTCCAACAAACAATTCATACAACCAATTTAACTTATTTCCAAATGAAATGAACAAAGCTTTCAACATTCAGTACAACACACCAATTTCCACTAAGCTGATTTAGATATAAGATTTTAACAATTTAAACTTAACCATTCTTTTAAATATTGCCATTGAGTTAGCCTCCTT
>JARVGQ010000759.1:10440517-10453988 GCA_031762355.1 Hypsolebias martinsi | reverse complement strand
CATCTTATATTACAGATCTTATTGTTCCATATTTTCCTAACAGAGCACTTCACTCTCAGACTGCAGGTTTACTTGTGTTTCCTCGAGTTTCCAAAAGCAGAATAGGAGGAATATCTTTCAGTTATCAGGCTCCCCTCATGTGGAACCAACTTCCAGTTTCTGTCTGTGAGCCTGACACATAGTCCAGTTTTAAGAATTTCCTTGTTGATAAATCCTATGGGTAGGGCTGGCTTGGGTTTCCTGAACTATCCTTTGCTATAGGTTTCACCAGCTGGAGGACAAATTGACCACATTTCCTCACTCTGCTGTTGTCTTTATTTGCTCTACTCTGCCTGGTTGTATTTGTAATTATTGTATTTCTATCTTAACATGTTATTTTGTCTTTCCTTCAATAAAAAGTACACCTGAACCTGCCACTCTGTGTTTGATTCTACTTCCTGTTCCTCTCAAACCCAAGCTGGTCGAAGCAGATGGCTGCTCGTCCTGAGCCTGGTTCTGCTGGAGGTTTCTTCCTGTTAAAAGGGAATTTTTCCTTTCCACTGTTGCCTTTGTGCTTGCTCAGGATGGGAGACTGCGATAAAGTGAAGATTCATCACAATCTGCTGCTTCCTTAGATAGAGAACTTTTACTAATTGGCTTTTTATAATGTCTGTGACGGTTTCTTTTCAGTGCCCTGAGACGACTTCTGTTGTGATTTGGTGCTATATAAATAAACTGAATTGGATTGATATAATGTTTTCATATCAGCTAAAGCATGAAATCTCTTCCAGCAGGTAGAGAAAAGCTTTTAGGAGAAAGGAAATGCGTGAAAATCACAAAGAGGAGAGGAAAAAATGTGGCTTGAAAGAACATCCAGAGTGAGAGGACGGAGCACAGTCTGCAGCTGAAGAGTGTGAAGGAGGTGTGGAGTGGGATGAGACACACACGCAGAGATTAGTGGCTGAAGACAGCCGGGCCAAATGTCTGAGTGGAGCGGCGCTGCAGCGCAGGAGCACAAACATGTCTCCAGCCAGTTTGACATGCAGGAGGGACACCAGGACAGCTCGTCCCACACTCGATGCATCTTTATCCTCCCTGCTGATGACCTGTGGCTGACTGCAGCCCTTGTTGATCAATCAACACTTTAACGCTCATCTGTGTCACACCTGCCAAAGCCCCCGGAGCCACAGCTTTAACGCTCATCTCACCTTCAGCGTCCACTCAAACCGAGCCAGCAACCTTTAAAGGAGCAGATCTCTGGTAGGAAATATTAACGGATATATTGACTCGGCGCTTGCATTTCTTAATTGTCTGATCTGTGTCAAATTGGATCCGTGGTCATAGACTCCTGACGAGATTTGGAAAAAAGAAAAAGGTGAGGAAAAAAGCACATAAATAAATAACTGGTAAGTGAAGACACGTTTGTGTCTGATGCCCTGCATCTACATCTGACAGTGACTAATCTACAGCGGGGCCTGATTACATCAGCATGATGAGAGAAAGCAGCTTCGCCATGTTCAAATAAAGCAAAACCTGCCAAAAAGCACAATTAAAGCTCGTTAATGAACACGCTGCATCTAATTTATGAACAAAAACAGCCTCTTCTAGGCTCTTACCACCAGCACATATCTACTTCAGAAAAACAGATTGTTGTTTTGACACATTCACTCATCGTCAACTTACAGGCTCAAACAGATCCATATGTTCACACGATTCTGGTAACGAGTGGTGCTGAAGTGCTCATTGACGAGGTCAAGTCCTATTAACTTCCTGTTAGTGAGCATGATTTGCTGCAGCTGGTGGTTTCTGTTTGACAGAACTCACTGGATCGTCCAGCACTCATCTGTTCCGCTCAGATGGAAGGAAGTTGTTTCTGATGTTCAGGAGCCACCAAGGTTCAAAGCTGCCATGAACTGGTACCTGCTGGAACACCAGTGTCTCTGTCCACAGTGGACAGTTTTGCACCACTATGGTAGTGATGGGTCAGTGAGGTGTCATGAAGCGTTTCAATACATTGCCAAACTGTATTGATACTGTATCACTGCACACTGACACATGCTGGAACTTAAAGATGTCAACCGGCAACCTAGTTGACAGACTCAGCTACTGATTTGATGACCTAGTACTGTATATACAATAATATAATTCAAGTCATTGTATTTTATATTGAATTAATTCATATTTTCATTTATATTTAAAAAATCTAATATATTTAGATACAGTCAATAAATAATATGAACATGTATCATAATGTGAACTATAGGTGAACGTGTTGTGAATGAGGTTGCTTGCGGATGGGGATTTTTTTTTTCTTTTTCATATAAATTTTTATTCTAAAAAATTAAGTTTGGCTGGCAGTCCTTCAGGATGAACTTCAGCAGAGCCTCATCCAGCATCAGCTTCCTGGAAGCTTGATGGTTAGAAACGAGATAAAGAATAAATTAATAGGAATTACACATCAATAAAGCAACTGTGAGTAAGTTGTAGAATGGCTGAGTTTACCCTGGATGTATCTGGGACTTCACTCTCATGTCTGGCCCTGTAATGCAGTGATCCTCGCTATTTATTTATTTAGTTTTTATTTTTAATCAAAAGAGCCTGACAGATCAAAGTCAAGGTTGAAAGCCGTGATATCACCCCCAAGTTACTCAAAGTAAAAAAATTGAACAACCCAAGTATGAACAAAAAAGAAACACAGCCAGCACATTATCTGTTTAAACAAAATGTACAGTAGAGCTGAGATGAGTGGACGCTGTGGTGCATGTCCTCGACTTTCTTCATGTTGTATTTGTAATTTGTTGTTGCAGCCACACTGAGGCATTCAAGATGGGCATGGGTCAGTCCGCTTCTGTTTTTGCTTGATCGTGTTCATGATTGAAAATGTTGATTCACAGGTGTAAAAGTGTCAGCTTTGAGCTATTACCCCAATCCCATGAAGAAAACACAGGTCAACAATAACAATGAATACCAACGTCTAAGATCAACAATGAATATGCTGTAATATGTGTACGGATGAAGATGCCCTCCTTCACATTTCCGCCTGCCCCCTCATATAACCATGCCTGGAACCAGCCCTGTGATGCTCCTACTTCCTTCACCACAGATGACAGAAGGTTCGGAGACGCGTGCAGCCAGTGATAATCAGCTGATCCATCTGAGATTAACAGGATATGTTTTACGTCCTTTGACCGGCGGGTCAGCGCACGCGCTGTATGATCCGTGAGACCACATCATAGAAGCCCGAGCCGACATGCTCAATTATTGCGCAATGCGCCAGCATGTTTTTAAAAAATTTAAAACAAAAATTAAAACAAATAGCTTATTTTCCGATATGAGGTCAAAACGGTTCCACACCACAGAATCCTTTCATTTGGTTTGAGGCTGCTCCATAATTCTCGATGAATTTAATGATGACCTGCAAAAGCACAGAAGACCGCTGGAGTCAGCCTCCCCACCATCACAGACCTCCAGGTGCAGGAAGAGAGCCACCTGCATCATGAAAGACCCCACTCACCCAGCACACACTTTTTGCCCCGCTCCCTTCAGGCAGAAAGTTGCAGAGCATTAAGTGTAGAACCACTAGACTGAGGAACAGCTTCTACCCTGAAGCTGTTAGACTCATGAATCCTTAACCAGGATAATCACTGTGAGAAAGAAAAAAAAATCACTGTCATGCCACTTTATATGGTGATATGTGACTTATCTGTGCTGCTGATTATCCATGCTGCTGATCTCATGCTGCTGTATTCATTAATGCCTACAGGATCTGCTCACCACAGACTCATGTTCAGGCTGCTGTTGTTATTCCATATTGTTTTGCATTACTATTGTTTAGCGAATATCTTAGTATATATCTTAGATCCTTATGTACTGTTTCTTTTTACACTCTATATTTTGCTATTGTTGGATGTAACTCCCTGTGACATAATTTTGTTCCACCTCATGTACCACATATGGTGAAATGACAATAAACCTACTTGAACTTGATCTGTTCTTTATTTAAAGACACACTTATTCCCTGACCTTCGACTCAGTGCGAGTCTCTGAGCACTTTAGTTGGCCTTGTTGCATTTTTTTAGTGCTTTATAAATAAAGTGGTATGGTAGTATAGTAAATCAGAATCTAAGATTAATAGGATGCTGAAAAATTATAGTGATACAGCTTTTCCCTGATAATGGTGCCTGTTAAACAGTAGCTTCAGTCGTTTCTTTACATTGTGAAAAAAAGGACATTTTGCATTAAGTGATGCTTCTACTGAGCACCTGCAGCCTCTGACTTCAGCTTCAGAGTCTGTCTCAGTCTGTGCTCCACAAACCCTGCAGCTTGTGTCGACTCTAAAGACAACAACGTTTCTTTGACTAGTTCTTGTTTCACTGTAAAACCACAGCAATCAGCATTTATTTATTTTGCAGGTGTGCTTCTTTGAATTGAGAAAGCTCTTCGGATGAAGAGCGAAACATCTTCTGTTACAAATAATGTCCAGTTATTTCTGTATTGAACGCTTTTTTGATTTTTGCAGGTGTGTGTTACAGAAATTCTGGTATTTAATGCAACGTTCCATAAATTCAGCTCATGAGCACACGTAATGAGAACATATGGCCACTTAGCCTCCGTCTATCCAGGACTTTAAATCATGCGCTCGCTGTGAAACTAAAAGCTGCACGTTTGCATAATCACTTGAACATTAAGAATGGAAAATGTACGGATATATTCTGTTTTTACCGTTCTTTAAAAGTTTTCCACAGGTTAAAAAAAAAAAAAAAAAACATTTTATTGAAACTCGTTTTCTTTTTATGGAAATAATCCAAAGGCCATTTTTCTGAGTTTTAGTTAGATTAGGTTACTGGGTCATTAGATATTTTGCTAACAGACTGACATATAAATCCACACAGATATTACATGATCCCCCACCATTCATGAAGGGGAGTGATAATCATCCACAAAGCTTCACACTTTATCTAAAATACATTTAAATTTCAAAAAGTTTACATTTGTCGTGCAGGAATGTATAGGTCAGTATTTCCATGCTTATGCTAATTTTAGCTTTTAGCTACTGTTTTGTAGGTTTTTGCTTTTACCTACTTTTGGCTTATTTTTGTTCTTTTTTTAATTCAATTTTGCTTAATTTTACTTTCAGCTACAGTTTTCAAATATTAGTCTTTGCAAACTGTTTTGATAATTTCAGCTTTTAGACACTATTTTGCACATTTTAACTTTCAGTTTGTTAATTCTAAATTTTAGCTATAGTTTTGCTGATTTTGATTCAGAATTTAGTTATTTTGGGCTTTTTGGCTGTGGTTTTCCTAATTAAAGCGTTTAGCAAAATTTAATAAAAACTGAATGCTTTAATTAAACCAACATTTTGAAAAGCTTTAATTCAGCAAATTATATTATTTAGCTACTGTTTTGCTGATTATATGGTTTGTTTTAACTTTAGCTATTAGTAAGTTAATGCTTTTGGCCTAATTGGTGTACTGTATTTTCAATTCTTATGCTATCTTTAGATTTAGCTACTATTTTAGTATTTCAGCTTTAGAAACTGGTTTAAACATTTTAGCTTTCAGTTTGTTAATTCTAGTTTTTACCTATGGTTTTGCTGACTTTAGTTTTTAGATATGGCTTTGCTGATTCATTCTCTTAGCTAAAGTTTTTCTAATTAAAGCGTTTAGCTACAACCAACATTTTGAAAATATTTAATTCAGCAAATTATATTATTTAGCTACTTGTTTGAACTTCAGCAATTAAGTTAATGCTTCAGCCAAGTTGTTTTTTGTTTTCTAATGTTACTCTTAGCTACTCTACCTTTAGCTTTTAGCTACTGTTTTGCCACCTTTAGCTTTTATCTATTACATTTTTTAATTTAGCTTTGGAGCTACAGTTTAGCTACATTCAGCTTTTAGCTACTTTTACAAATATTTTTAGCTACTATTTTGTTAATTTTAGCAACAATGTTGCAAGTTTTAGTTTTTTGTTTCCGTCTTTGATTTAAGCTTTTAGCTGAGGTTTTGCTGATTTTAGCTGTTGTTCTATTTGTTTAAACTTAAACAGTCTGGTTAACGATGCTTCACCATATTTGGCTGGTGGTTTGGATTCAGCTTCTGTTTTGTTAATTTTAGTTTTAACCAAGGTTTTACCAATTTTATCTCCTGTTATTCTGGTTTTACGTCTAACAATCTGGTCAACAGTTCAGTGTTCAGTAGATTTCAGCAGCTCTTCGGCTCTCATGGTATATTTTTCATAAAAAGGAAGTTTCTCTTGTGTTTATCCTGAAATGAATCCGTGGAGTCTAAATAAAAGCAGCGGCTGACTGAAGAAACTGGCAGGCTCTACTGTGAATCCGCTCCTCAGGGAACCTCTTCCTTTACTTCCACCACAAACGAACTGACATGTGAGGAAAGAGAAACGAGCCTCGTGCACCAACGGGTACGCTAGCTGTGTGTGTGTTGGTGGTGGTGGTGGTGGTGGGGGGGAGGGTACGTCCTGACAACTGGAGGCCTCTCAGGACCTTTAACGGGTTCTGCTCTCAGCTTCAGAGAAAAGTGGAGCAGCAGCTCAAGGTGCTCTGAAAATTACTTTTCACTGTATCTGGAAGGGAACTGAAAAAAACTCACAATCAATTCATTTAATTTTCCATTCAGATGGAATTAACGGCTCCATTAATTAAAGAGTCGGGTCACAGCTGCCGCATTCTTCCTCTCATTAGCCGAATTCATCACGGGTAAAATGGAAGCTTGAATAACTCAATGATATTGTCTCTTTTGTTTATTGTTCGGAGATGGAGGTGTAGAAACTGACATGCTAGTTTTCATGAGTTATCCTGATTTCCTGAAGTTTCTACTGGTTTAGCTGCAAACAACGAGGAAACAGCAAGACTCCGGCTTCTTCTTCTTCTTTAGGCTTTTCCCTCTTCAGGGGTTACCACAGCGAGTCATCCTCCTCCATCTCACTCTGTCCTCTGTGTCCTCTGTCCTCACTCCATCTACCTCCATGTCTTCTCTAACTGCATCCATATATCTCCTCTTTGTCTTTTTCCTGGCAGCGCATTTCTAACATCCTTCTACCAATATACCCACTGTCCCTCCTCTGGGCATGTCCAAACCATCTCAGTCTGGCCTCTATCTCCCAGTTAACATGTGCTGTACCTCTGATGATCTCATTCCTTGTCACTCCTAAGGAGAACCTCAACATCATTATTTCTGCTACTTCCAGTTCTTTCTCCTGTCTTTTTGTCAATACCACTGTCTCAAGACTCCGACTAATTCACGGTAATTATTGAGATTTGTACATTGAAAGAAGGTTTCATTATGTAATTAAATACCTGTGTGTCTGTTAGCAAACTTTCTTATGAAACATTAAACAGATTTAATGAAACTTCCAGATAGTAATCATTGGATGTTCAACTACAGCTGATAATCTTGCGGACCCAACCAGATTCAAGATGGCCGCCACAGCTAAGCAATCAAAATACAGCATGAATCATGAGTGCTGAATGAAAGCTAAAATCTGCTGAGAAAACTAAAACTGAGTGGTTTGAAGTAAAAGAATCAGAACATGAGCTAAATGCAACAAAAAGCAGAGCCACAGCTAAAAGCTAAACGGAGTGAAATGCTAACTAAAAGACAAAAGTATGAAAGTACCACCTAAGCAAAGCAAAATGCTAGCTTAAAAGGTCAATTTGGCTAAATGCTACAACCTAAAATATAATTCATTCAACCTTTATTTAGGCAGGTTAATCTCATTGAGCCTCAAGGACTCATTTACAAGAGAGACCTGGGCCTACAAAATCAACGAAAAAATAGTTAAAAGCTAAACCAATAGGTTCAAGTAGCAACAAATGAACTAAAAGCAGCAAAAGACGTTAAAAGCATCAAGTAGCAAAACAGTAGCTAAAGCTACAAGTATGCATGTTAGCAAAATATCTTATGAAGCAAATTTTTATGAAACTTTCAGAAAGCAATGCTCATCTACAGCTGATAACCTTTTGAAGTCATACCAAGATGGCCACCACAGCTAATGCTGTGTGAATTCTGAGCAATGACTGCTAAAATCTGCTGAAGAAACTAAAACTGAGTAGTTTGAACTATCAGAATAATAGCAAGGGCTAAAAGTAAAATAATAATACAGTAATAATAATAATAATAAACCTAAACTAAATTAAACCCTAGCCAAAAACTAAAAGGAGCTAAACATTAGCTAAATGTCACAATTATGGAAATGCTACTTAAACATATCAAAACTCTAGCTAAAAGCTAAATTTGGCTAAAGTTCACATATACAGTACCCTAAAATATAAAATTAACAAACAGCTAAAAGCTAAATAAAAGCAATACTTTAACTACAAATAACAAGCTAGTTAAAAGTGTAAAGTAGCAAAAAGGTTTCTGTTCGCAAAATATTCTATAAAAGAGTGGACAGACTTAAATGAAACGTCCAGAAAGTAATCTTAGGATATTTACCACTTGGAGTCAACCTGATTCAAGATGGCTGCCACAGCTTAGCAAACACTGATGGCCATAACTCAGTCATTTTCATGGACACTGAGCTACAATTTGGCATGGTAGTAGTTGAGAGTCATCCCAAACACTCACCATACCATACCATTTTATCTATAGAGCACTTAAAACAGCAACAAGGCCAACCAAAGTGCTGTACAGACAAACAAAAAACAGGCAACACATAGGCAACATACAAAATGAAGTAAAAACAGAATACAGACATAAAAACGTCGCAGATAATAAATATAACAACCAACCTGTGTGAAGCAAACAGGTTCAAACACAGATCATCAGGTGTTGAAAGCAACGGAATAGTAGTGGGCTTTTGAATGGGATTTGAAAACCAAGAGGGAGGGGGCCTGTCTGACGAGCAGAGGTAACTCGTTCCAAAGTCTTGGTCCTGCTACAGAGAAGGCCCCGTCACCTCTGCACTTAAGAGGAGTTCCTGGAACTATGAGACGTAACTGGTCCGCTGACCTCAGAGAACATGGTGGGACATACGGCGGTAGCAAATCAGAGATGGGGGAGCGAGACTGTTCAGGGATTTGTAGACATACAGGAGAATTTTGAACTGGATTCGAAGAGGAACCAGTACCCAGTGCATTTTGTGACCATGAACTTGTCTGTAGTCCATCTGTCTGAACATTGGACCAAACTGAGTCATGACAGAACAGAGCGATGATTCCAAACTCATTGTCTGATCTACAACAAAACGGCTCAGAAGCAGGGTGTAATAGTCCGGTCAGAGTCCAGACCAAAACCAAACTAAACAGCTGTGGTGGGACCTTCACAGAGCTGAGCAGCAAACCTCAAAGAACTGAAGCAACGATGTAAAACCAAGGGAGCCAATGTTCCTCCACAGAAAACAAAGTATATCATTGCTGCTAAAGGTGATTCTAGAGCTGCTGATTTGTGGGATTCACTCAGTTCGCCATGCATTTTTCACTTTGGCTTTTTACAAATTATGGTTAAAAATCTGTTGTGAGTTTTTGTACATCTGAGGTTTAAGTTGAATTATTTTAGAAACTGACTGTTTTAATGATGTAATGATGTGCAAAACTCAAGAAATGAAAGCTGCTGGACATTATTTTCCCATAAATGTATTCCCATCTCAGCAAACCAAAGAAAGAAAAGGCATATAAGCAGTTAGACAGGGCTACAATGAACAGTAAAACAAAAATACAAAGGATTTAAGACAACTGGGACACTTTCCCCTGTTTCATCTCTTTGCTTTTTTAATTTGCACACCGTTTCATCCTTATGACTTTAGCTCCCTCTCCTCCTTTTTACCCTCTTATAGGCTAGCTTTTCAACTCTTTTTCCATCCTCTTTGCTGTCTTTAAGTTAAACTGCTGCAACATTTTATGTGTTTACAGGCTCATTGCAGCTGTTTGCACCACAGAAGAGAAGCCACAGTCAGTTTTATCTCCTTGACTTTATTTGGTATTAGTCAGGAAATAAATTTGTACGTGGCAAAGCTAATTCTTACAATTGCTTTTTTTTTTTTCTTGGTCCAGTTGGTCAGCTGAGTGATGTAAAGTAAGTTTTTCAATGCGTCACAAAGTGACCCACAACCCCCATCTGCTGCTAAGGTCATGCATTTTTATTTTTTATTTTTATTTTGGGCTCCTCCTTGGAGACCTCTGAGAAGAAACCAGTCAAACTATAGCCTCACAGGAACAACCCCCCTCACCCCCCACCTCAGTAAAAGCCCAAACTGGCAACGTTCAGATAAAATGACCAGGCGTGGGGGTTGCAGTGAGGTACAGTTCTGCTACAGAAAATCAAACGTCGACGAGCGAGTTGAAACTAAATATAAAGTGGAAGGCTACTGCAAATGTGCGGCAGAGATCTGAGATCTGACTTGATGGATGAAACTCAAACGCTTTCTTTGTTGAGCTCAGTGGGAATCAGCAGGAGACATGTCAGAGGGACAGCTTGATTTATATCCTTGGATGATCCACACTTATAAAAGTAATATTTTGGCCCCATAGAACAGACAAAACATATTTCCTCACTCAACAAAGTCTCAGTTGAAACTTCTGCTTCATGATCTGTGCCCAGTCTAAACTAAAGGTGTGAATTTTGCCCAGTTCTGTTCCTGCTACAGTTTTATATGAGAACTGACCAGAAACTGACAGAGTTGTAGCCATTTCAGTCAAACCTTAAAAACATCATGCAGAATCTCATGCAATATTACAAGAAGTTGTGCTAAAAACATGTTGTGAATGACTCAGTTACTACTGTTAGGAACCATCCATCCATCCATCCATTATCTTCCGCTTGTTCCAAAGTTGGGTTGCAGGGACAGCAACCTGAGCAGGGAGGTCCAGACATCTCTTTCCACAGCCTCCTTTTGCAGCTCTTCTGGGAGGACTGAAAGGTTTTCCCACGCCAACCGAGAGACAGAGTCTCTCCAGCGTGTCCTGGGTCTTCTCGGGGTCTCCTCCCAGTCAGACATGCCCGAAGCACCTCTCTAGGGAGTCACCCAGGAAGCTTCCTTACGAGATGCTAGAACCACCTCTACTGGCTCCTTTCGTTGTGGAAGAGCAGCGGCTTTATTCAGAGTCTCTCCTGATAACTGAACTTCTCACCCTAAGGGAAAGTCCAGCTACCCTGAAGAGGAAACTCATTTCAATCACCTGTATCCACAATCTCATTCTTTCAGTCACCACCCAGAGCTTGTGATCATAGTTGAGGGTAGGAGCGTAGACTGACCAGTAAACTGAGAGCTTTGCCTTACAGCTCAGCTCCCTCTTCACCACAACGGACCGGCACGGAGTCTGTAATACTGCAGAAGCTGCACCAATCCATCTGTCAATCTCATGCTCTATTCTTCCCTCACTGTAAACAAAACCCTGAGATACTTGAACTACACCACTTGAGGCAGAACCTTATCCTTGACACAAAGAGAGCAGTCCGCCCTTTCCCAACTGAGGACAATGACCTGAGATTTGGAGGTGCTGATTCTCATCCCAGCCGCTTCACACTTGGCTGTGAACTGCTCCAGTGAGCGCTGGAGATCATAGCATTTTGATGCCAACAGGACCACATCATCTGCAAAGAGCAGAGATGGAATCCTGAGGCCCCCGAACCAGACTACGTCAACCTCCTGGCTGCACCAAGAAATTCTGTCCATAAAAGTTATGAACAGAATCCATGACAACGGGCAGTGCTGTTGGAGTCCAACTCCCACCCTGACAGGGTTCGACTTACTACTGGCAATGCGAACCACACTCTCACACCAATTGTATAGGGACCCAACAGCCCATACTGTTAGGATGTGTGTATTTACTTACTATTTACTGAGTTTTGCAATTATTAGAATTATTTTCTGTCTTGTTTATCTTTTCCATTCTTTGTGTTTTGGTAATTTCCTGTTTGAATTATGTTGCCCCGCCCACTCTCACCTGATCCATTTTGTCTCCTCCCAGGTATTTGTCACTCTCCCTCGTTAGAGTTCCTTTTATGTCAGGTGTCTCTGTTCATTCCCCAGTTTTAGGTCCTCCCTGAGCCTCTGCGGTTTTCATGAATCTTTTTGAGTTTTTGTAAGTTCCTGGCTGCCACGTCAGCCCTTTATTTTAAATTTTGTGAATACGTCAGCATTTGTTCTTAAGAGCTTCAAGTATATTCTGTATTATGGGCCCTAAATCCCTGCCAATCGGGATAACATAAAATTTTAATTAAATATCTGTAAAACTGATGGAGTTACAGCCATTTTTATGTTGACTAATATGGATTAGCTGTCGTGGCCATCTTAAATTGGATTTGCTGCAAAAGTCAATCAGTTTTGGATCCAGTGATTAGTTTATGATCATTTAATTAAACCCTGAACAGGGTTGACTGCAACACCTAATGTTAATATTTTAAGCAAATATATTTTTCTCGTAATGTTTCTGGGGGATCAGTATCTGCTGCTACCATACACCATTTTAGGTTATTTATAAAATTACCTGAGTTATAGCTATTTTTTTGTTTTCAGTTCTATGACTCAGACTGACACCAAATGTTTGGGTTGTAGACATGGATACTATGATTAATTTCCATATTTTGTTAAAAATTCATAAAATAGTTTTTGAGATAGTTTGGTAACAGACAAAGGCACAGTTACTGCATTCAGTTAATAGTTTAGTTATTAGCCGATGACAGTATTGCAGTTTGCTGTTGTGTATTCCAACATGTTGGCATTCTGTTTAGGTTCCCTGATTTAATAAACTCTAAATCAACCAAACCACCAAGACAACATCAATGCATTTACATTAGACTGGTACTGTTGATGTCTCCCTAATGAACTGCTGCCCTGCATTCCCAAACACACGAGGCCCCAGAGGATCTGCAGCAGCTTAGATAAGATACAAAATCATACACAAGTATTTGTGTACCCGGCACAGAAGTATGTGAGCCACAGCTCACAAATACAGTACAGTTGTGCACACGCTTAAAGACAGGCACAAGTGGCCACAAGTGGCTGACAAACCAAGCACCTGCTTTCTGAGAGTATCTGCATGATATGGTCCAGCCATAATCAGCGGTTCTGTTCACTGTCCTCTCTGAGCAGAGCCACATCTCCACAACAAACCTCTTCACAGCCCTCAGACGGGCGGGTTTACCCCGACAGACACTCATGAGATAAACCCCACTCAACAGGGCTGCGTGGAGTGTTTCAGTCAGACAAGCCAAACAGATAGAAGGATGTGGTGCAATTTAAACACACTTTATGGGTTGCACTTCTATCAGGCATGTTGTAATTATGATTTAGAAGAGTTTATTTAGATTCAGGAGGTAAAAATGCCTTAACTATGTCAAGCAGAGTGGGTTAAGGCTTTTACAGCAGCAGCCCCATGTCATACTCTACAATGTGTTTCTAGACACAAACTAGTTTGATGAATTAGTGCATAAATGTAGCAGTTTTTTTATTTATTTTTTTAATTAAATTTATTCATTTTCAGTTAAAATTAAACAACTTTTAAAACAAAACAAAAAACAATTTCCAAAGA
>JARVGQ010000759.1:10334567-10344914 GCA_031762355.1 Hypsolebias martinsi | reverse complement strand
TCCTAGCTGCAGTGTGGGATCCTCTGCACTCCTGTGCATGAAGGACAGCCTTTTTAAGATCAAAGTTTTTGTCTATCTATTCTGCTGTAAGACTAATCATGCTAACGGGGCTAACGCGATGTCTAAATGTCTGTGGAAAAACTCACCCAAGTGCTATCAGCTATTAGCTTCTCAATGACGTCGGAAATGACGGCTTGTAACTCTGGTAACGTTACATTGGAAAAATATTTCCGACGGGACGATGTAGCGAAGCTCAACGTAGTCCAAAAATCTTCGGAATCCGACATCCTCACGAAAAAATAAACTTCCACATTGCTGACATTTTGAATGATCCTCTCTGCCGTGAGATCAGTTAGACGCACGTGACGTCATCACGATGTGCTGGTGCTGCAGGCATCCTTGTCACTGGGTTGTCACACAGAAACATCGTCTTTTATATCGGGGAGTTATTTTGATGGAATGGCCGATGTCTGATATTCAACTTAACGCTAATATCAGCCGACACCATGCCGATAATTTTGTGCATCCCTAATTCAAACTTTTACCAGGCAGAAAATCTGGGAAAATCATCTAAATGCAGCCGGAGCTTCACATAGAAAGTAGCTGTTTACTGTCTCATTAGAGCGGGAGGGGACTTTTTCTGAACAAATATGTAATTTTAATAAAACCTTTGTAAAAATCACGTTGATCTGCGTGTCGCAGAGAAAAATGTAACACCGCCTTCAAGACCATCTTTGTGAAGCGAGGCGCCACACAGAAGTGCTTTGTTTCCCTCTCGACTCACGTTTCTTTTGACATTTTTATGCATTTTACCACTTTTTTTTTTTCCAACCGTCACCTAAACACCAGGTGTGCCTCGGCCTTCTGCTACAGCAGAGCTCAGTCATCTCTGTGAGAAACCTGGAAATCTGATTCAAAATGGAGACTTTAACTAAGATTTTCCCTCCTGTGCTCCCTCAGCCTTCAGACACGTCTCTGAAGCAGTCCGTGAAGGACCGCCTCGGACCCCTGATGCCCGCCAACCCTGAACCCCCCCAGGATTCCAGCGGAGCCTCTCAGGTGCATGTGGACGCTCTTCTTGTATTTACACGCCAAAATCCACACGGTGTGCACAGCGCTGGTTTATTTTGTCCTTTCTGCTTCTCAGAACTCCTCAAAGGTGTCGGTGAAAGACCGTTTAGGTTTCTCTGCCAAACCTGCAGCTTCTGCTGAAACGGTGAGAAACGCAGGAAGTCGCGTTCTTTTTAATCGAGCGAATGTTTGAAATACGTTTTTGTCCCCTACGGTCGCAGGTGTTCTCCACATCCACGGGCCTCACGAAGACCGTCTACAATCCCGCTGCTCTGAAGTCGACCCAGAGGAGCCCGGAGGACGCCTTGAAGACGAAACAGGTGAGGCTCGGAGCAGGTGGTGCAGAGGACGAGTGGGAGGATGTAGTTCCTGATCGTTCCCTGTGGTTCCTCTCCCAGGAAGCCCTGAAACTTCAGCAGGACGTGAGGAGGATGAAGCAGGAAATATTGGAGAAGCACATTGAGACGCAGAAGGTAAGAAGACTCCTGGACGCTTTGGAGAAGGTGTCCACAAACTGCGGCTCCGGGGCCACATGCGGCCCTGTGGCCCCTCTGCAGCGCTTCGACCAAAACAAATATAAAACTGAATTGTATTATTTTGTTTTTATTTTTTATTTTTGTAGTTGACAACAGAAAGTTCTAGTTTTAGAAGTTTTCCTGTCATTTGTAGATATTTAAAGAATGACGTGAAGTTTGAGATGTTTAAGAGCTCAGATTTGTTAGTTTGGGAGTTTTAGACTCTGAAACTCGTAATTGGGAAGAACCGTCTGGATCTGTCCAACATGTTGATTTATTGTGGATGGAATCAAACATCACAGAGAAACTCAGGACCAGACTTTATCTGAGAGGAGACGTCTCTTTGTATTTCTGTGACTCAGCCTGTGGGCTTACTGTTTAGATTAGAGTCACTGCTCCCGAGAGTTTGGTAAATAAAGCTTTCTTCTCCTGCAGCTCCTGATCTCCAAGCTTGAGAAGAACAAGACCATGAAGGCCGAGGATAAAGCCAAGATCATGGAGACTTTGAGCACTCTGACCAAGAGCATCACCAAACTGCAGGAGGAGATAAAGGGGCTCTCGAGCTGCAGCAACCCACTACGAACGGCCAAGAGCAAGGCCCAGGTGGGTTTGATCAGCTCAGCATGTGCCTAACAGAAAGGCTTCTGCTTTTATTCTTTAAACTTGACTTATTGTTTAGCTGCTCTCCCAGCGTTTATTTACACACATCAGTCTCTGTGTGTAAACTGTCTCTTCTCTGACCCGTAACTTCTGATCCTCTTAAGATAGTTTATTGTAACTTCATGCACATCTGCATCATCACTGGACGGAGTGTTTTAGTTTAGTTTAGTTTAGTTTATTTATTCATTCATTTTATAATATAATACACAACAATAAACGTATAAAAAGAAAGAAACACATATATAAAATGAAAGGCAACAGATGAAAAAAAAATCTTATTTTATCTGCCCTTTATTTTTCTAACAAACAATTCATACAACCAATTTCTTTAATTTCCAAAACAAATGAACAACTCTTTTAACCTCCATTATAACATACAATTTCTAACTTAAACTCATTTAGATATAGGATTTTAACAAGTTATACTTAATCATTCTTTTAAATACAACCATTGATTTTACACACAGCTCCAAGGTCACAAATCGAGATAAAAGTTCAAACGAGGTCTTTTCTGGACCATAACTTCTCATCTGAAGGTTTCAACTTGTTTTTGACGCCCAGGCTCAGAAGGAGCTGCTGGATGCAGAGCTGGACCTGTATCAGAAGACCCAGGCTGGAGAGGACACTGCTTTGCTGAAGATCAAGTACACCAAGCTCCAGATCGAGGTACCAAGTTAGACCTGAGAGACGGACCCGCACCACCCGGGGGCGCTGCCGTTCACTTCATCAGTTACCTTCTCATGATAATTGTGTCTCATTTTCCTTCTCAGGCGGCTAAACGGGGACTCCTTTCTCCGGGACGAGGCCGGGGACTCCACGGTCGAGGGCGCGGTGCACTCCGGACCCGGGGAAGGGGGTCCAGGGGTCGGGGGCGAGGCGTGCCGCTGCACGCAGTCGTAGACCACCGACCTCGGGCGCTGGAGATCACCGGCTTCAGCGACGCTGACTGTGTAGACCTGCTTCCACATTTTGCTGTAAGGCCGTCTTAAACTACGTAAAACTACACATTCATTAAAATATTTTGATTCTTCACGTATTGGTCTTAATATGATAATTCTCTATTCTACTAAAATTGGTTTGTGGCACATGAAAACTCCTAATTAAAAAAACGATAATTGTTTATTACATTTTTCACCTGAGGACGCCACCAATATTTTACCAGCACAATGCAATCTGGGTCCATGACGTGTCTGTTGTAGTGGGGACCAAAACACAAGACATCAGGGCTAAAAAGTTATAACGTGAAAATAAAGGTATACTGTATTTTGTTTTGGTCCTTATGCACAATACATGGGTCAAAACAATCAAATGTGATCAACTTGTGATGTTTAATTTATTAGCTCTGGAGTTAACATTAAACATACCACACCACTTTATGTATAAAGCACAAAAACAGCAACAAGGCCAGCTAAAGTGCTGTACAACAAAAACAAACAAGCAAAGGACACAGGAAAAAAATACATAGATTCAAATAGATAAATATAAGAATTAAATGGCTAACATTGTAGAATACAAACACACAATCAACTCGCACAGTGTCCAAAGCCAGGGAATAAAAGTGATTTTAAACACAGTAAGAGAGGGAGCCTGCCTGACATGCAGTGGTAACTCATTCCACAGTTTTGGACCTGCAACAGAGAAAACCCTGTCACCGCTGAGCTTAAAATGAGTGTCTGGAAACAATAAAAGCATCTGATCTGCTCACCTCAGAGAGCGCTATGTGACATATGGCTGCAGCAGATCAGCGAGATAGGATACATGTAGCTCCAGAGCTAATGCTATTAGCTCTGGAGCTAATTCTATACATGTAGCTCCAGAGCTAATGCTGTTAGCTCTGGAACAGATGTCATAGCTTTGTAGCTAATGCTGTACATGAAGCTCCATTGCTAATGCTATTAGCTCTGTAGCTAATGTCTGTATATTAGCTCTGATGCTAACATTATATAAGACAAGATAGTTTTATTGATTCCACAGGAAATTGTTGCGCCAGAGTTTCAATGAAAAAGGAACATACACAAGAAATCACATAAGATATGTATAAAAAAATAGGAGAGAATTAAAAAAAAAAAAAAAAAAAACAGAATATAAAAATACCAACAGCTAAATTCCAAAATGGGTTAGGTGCAGACAAAAACATTAAAGTGTTTATTGGTGTGCAGGATTAATTTTTACATTACATTAGGGAAATATACATTAGCTTTGGAGCTAATGCAAAAGAAGAGTCATTGTACCAGAGCTACCTGTCTGTCATTTACCCAGAATGCAGTGCAACAAACACAAAATGGCATTGTCTACGTTTCAACCAGTTTTAAAAACTAAAAAGCCTATAGCATTGTTAACGGTCTCATTTTTATAGCTGAAGTAACTGTTTATCAAATAAGGTCTGTTGTTCAACCAGTCGGAGATTCTTTTCAAGCGGAAAAAGTCAACTGTGCCCAAATTTATTTACAAAATAAAAGTCCTAAGGCCAAGAAACGTCCCTTAGGATTTCTAATTATTCCTTTAAATTATCAATTTACATCCTAGAGTTTTTTTTAAGTGTTTACAAATAACTGAAATGATCAGTTTCATGAGCAGGATGTATTATTTTTATCAATTTGAAGCAATTTGGGGAGATTGAAGACTGCCAGATGGATGAAAGCAACCTGACGGCGGTCGTCTCGTACAAGACAAGAGCCGAGGCTGAACTGGTGAGTTTTTACGTTTTCACCAACTTTTAAAAGCCCGAGCGGCTCGGTGATGTCCGGACTCACCTGTCTGATGTTCGGTCCACCTGTAGGCGGCGCTGCACGGCTGCAGGTTAAACAACCAGACTTTACGCCTGGCCTGGCACAAACCGGCTCCGACCGTCAGGAAGACCGACCCCGAGGAGGAGGAGCCGCCGGAGGAGGAGGTTGGTGGTCTCTTCCTGTTTCTTTTTAGACCACATACTGCATCAGCTGTTCACAACGTTCAGCTCATGGGACCTTTGGTTTTAGTAGTTTTTATACTTTGTAGAATATTTAGCTTTTAGGGTTTATTATTTTTTTTTTTTATTAAAGTCTTCAAATCATTTAAGAACTATGTTCCCCATAAAGATCCACTTCAGTGCACCCACTCCATTTGAGTCTCCTTTTGCTTTCTTCTGTCCTTTCTTTTTTATGTCCTTTTTCTCTTTATTTTGTCTCTTTTTGTCTCAAGTGTCTTGTTTGTTTTTGTACGTCTCCTTTTGTCTTTATTGGTCCTTTTTGTCTAAATGTTTTCTTTTGCCCTCTGTTTTCTTTTTGTGTGGTTTCTTTGTCTTCTTACTGCCTTGTTATGTCTTCTTAGTTCTCCTTTATGTCCTATTAGTCTCATTATTCTTTCTTTTGTCTTTTGTGTCTCTTTCTGCATACCTTTAGTCTTCCTGTACATCCTTTTAGTCCTCCTTTGCTTTTTGTCTTGTTTCCTTGTTTATTGTTTGTTTTGCACCTGTTATCTTTTTTATGCTTCTAGTCTTTTTTTGGTCTCCTTTAGCTGTCTTCTGTCTTTTTAAACACCTTCCAGTCTTTTTTGTGTGTCCTTTTTGCATCCTTAGGTTTTCTTTAGTCTTCAGTGGTTTTGTTTTGTGTCTACTTTCATAGTTTTACTGTTTAATGTCACTTTAGTTCTCCTTTGTGTTTTCTCATGTTTCCTCGTCGTCGTTTTATACATCACTTCTTATTTTATTCCTTTTTGTCTCCTCAGTTTACTATTTGTCTTTTTTTTTCCTTCCTTTGCATTCGTATGTATCGGTTTTTTGTTTTCTTTTCTTTTTTGCCTCCTTATGCACACTTTGATCTTTTTTGCCTCCTAAAGTCATCTTTGTGTCTACTTAATGTCTTTTTGGTCTCCCTCTATGCTTCCAGTTGCCTCCTTTTATGTCCTCCATGTCTTTTTCTGAATTCTTTATTTTTCTTGTGCGTCTTTTTGTTGATTTTTCTGTCTGACCTTCTCTTAATATCTCTTCCTCTTTAGATATTTTGACTAACATAAAAAGGTCAACGCTTATTATTATTTTTTTTTTTCACAGTTTCATCATTCTCTGGGCAAGTTTGCAGAAAATCCAAAGTTTTTCTGATTCACTTTGCAGGAATCTCATCTGATATTGTCTCTTTCTAAAGTTTTCCTCGCAGCGCTGTTTTTTCATTGATTAAATATTGGTTTTAAAAACAACAGTTTTCCTTGTCAGCCACCAGAGGGCGCCGTCTCACATCACATCTCTTGTGCCTTTTTGTTTCCTGCTTGGATCTTTTTAAACCATTGCAGTAAAAGTGTTTTTACTTTTTTAAAAACATTTTAATTATCTGTAACAACCGGAGTTTTATTTTCTTACCCAGTACCCAGAGGAGTCTCTGAGCGACGACACCCTGCTGCAGGACGACGACGAGGAAGACGACGACAATGAGCCTCGCTCCTGGCGCAGATGAAGCCAGCCGGGCGCTCTCTGCTGGTTACACCAGTGCGGACGTCGAGCAGCCATCCTGCAGCTCTCCGCCGACCCGGAGCTCGTTTGTGAATAAACGAGGCACTTTTTGCTTTGGCTTTAGACTTTTGTTTTCTCTCTCTCTTCGTGTAACACGCAGAAGAACTTTAGTTTCATTTTAAAATGTAAACCAGATGCAAGAGTGCTGAACTTTTTAATGCTCTTAACGTAGAATTTAGGTTTTTGTTGTCCTCAGAATGCAAACCGTTTGTATGAAGATGTAAAAGTTGATCACTCAGAGATATTGTTTGACTCTCGGTTTAAAAAAAGAAACCCCACAAACTGTTGTTATTAAATTGTCCAAAAAAAAATAAAGAATTGAAATGGTCTGAAAACATCCTGCCAAAAACAAACCAAAAAAATGTGCAAAAAAAAAAAAAAAAAAAGATTGTGGCAGATTTAAAAAAAAAGGCTTGTTTGAAAGAGCAGAAAAAAAGACCATTTCAAAAAAACAAAAAAATCTTCTTTTTCACCTAAAGAGCAGAATTCCTCAAAAACCTCATTTTTTTATTTTTAAAGTTTGAATCGGTAAGGTAACCAAATACAGTAACATGTCACGGTAAGATAAAACATTCATTTTGACATGTTTGAGATGTTCACGTCATCTAACTGTGTTTTTTTTCTGTTGCAGCATCGTCCATTTCCTCTGCCGTCAGCGCGTCGCCATCTTCACTTTTATTTAAGTTTGTGTTAAACGTTTGTTTTTACACTTTGACTGATTCTGTAATACAAATTATATTTTTTTACAAATTGAATTCTGTTGGTCTTTGTGTGTTTTTGTCTGAACAGATGAATGAAACGTTAAAAATGTGCACAAAACAGCAGAAACAGACGAGAGCGGTGAGTTTAGAGAATTTATTGAAAACTTTTCACTTTTTTTAGTAATTTTTTTTTTTTTAATTTGGAGGAAAGATTTGTAATTTGAAGTACTCTTTGTCTCGGCTTTTTGTTTTAGGTAATCATTTCGTTATTTTAACTTCAAACATTGAGTTTTTCTGATCCTGGGTTCCTCCAGCATCACAGTTTGCGGACCATAAATGAACAGCAGTAGCTAAAAGTGACAACGCTAGTTAAAAGCTTTACAATGTTGGCTGAAAGCTAGAAGTAGCAAAAGGTTAACTAATGGTAGTAAAACACAGGCTAAAACTAGAAATAAGCAAGCTAAAAACTAAGCCAAAAGCATAAAAAAGGTAGCTGAAATCCACAAAACACAAATTTAAAGAATAATGGTAACTAAATGTAGCAAGCTGTTGGCTAAAAAGTAATGAAAGGCTGGTTAAAAGTAGTAAAACAGAAGCTAAAAGTAGAAAATCAAGCTGAAAGTAGAAAAAGGGTTGGTGAACATAGCAAACGATTAAGTACAAAATTAGCTAAACTCAAACTAAAAGTAGGAAAAGGCTGGCTACAAGTAGCAGAACAATAGCTGAAAGTACCGGTAGTAACAAAAGGCTTGGTAAGAGAAGGCTAGCTGAAGTCTTGTTAAAAGCTGAAAGTAAAAAAGGGTACATGAAAGCAGCAAAATTCAAGTTAAAATAAAGAATGGTTGCTAAATAAGCAAACAGTT
This sequence comes from Hypsolebias martinsi, assembly GCA_031762355.1. Taxonomy (NCBI): domain Eukaryota; kingdom Metazoa; phylum Chordata; class Actinopteri; order Cyprinodontiformes; family Rivulidae; genus Hypsolebias; species Hypsolebias martinsi. Next base: position 10,336,621 of record JARVGQ010000759.1, on the reverse strand, counting down.
GGCTTAAAAACTAGCTAAAGGATAGCTGAAAGTAGCAAAAGGCTGGTTAAAGTTAGTAAAATGAGCTAAATGTAGATAAAACGGCAGCTGAAGGTATCAATTTGCTAAAAGGGGGGAGCTGGTCCAGTAGCAAAACCTGGGCCAAGAAAAATGGTAGCTATAAATAGCAAACAATTGGCTAAAAAAATATCAAAAGTTTGGCTAAAATTAGCAAGCTAAAAGTAGAAAAGGAGTAGAAAGTATCAGAAGGCTAGCTACAAGTAGCAAAATTTTAGCTGAAGTAGCAAAAGGCTTGTATAAGAAGGCTATTTGCTGTTGCTGGATAAAAGTAGCCAAAGACTAGTTAAAAGAAAAAAACGCTGGCTAAAACACAAGCTGAAAGTAGAAAAAGCGTAGCTGAAAATAGCAAAAGGTTGCTTAAAGTAGAAAACAGCTGAACATAGAAGTCCAGCTAAAAGTATAACACTAGCTGAATGTAGTACAATATTAAAATACGAGTATTCTGAAGCAGATTTTGAGAAATGACTTTTTCAGAAATAGTAAATTTTCATGGTTTGAAAATTTGAATCAGGTATAAAAACGAGCAGCGCCCATCTCCTGAACGAGCTGAACATTTTGATACTTGATCAGCTAAAGTGACGGTGAGCAGAAGAAGTTAGATGCAACAAATAAAGAAAACTGTGACAGTGAACCAGCAGTCGTACGGTTCAAAAGTAGCATTCAGCTTTAAACAGAGTTGTCTTACAATCGGTTAGCACTCAGCGCACGTGTTGTGAACGACCCTCAGCTGCTACCACAGCAGCTTTTAGCTCAGTGTGGGTAACCGAGTTATAGATGTTTGTTTGCTAGTGACTGTTATCCACTGGTGAGCTTGAATCAGATTCATCCAGTCGTTCATCAGATATTTTGCTAACAGACACCAACAAATCCATGATCACCCTCCATTATTTCTGCTAAAAGCAGAAAGGTGTGATGGTGTTCAGAGTCGCCTGAAACAAGGAAGAACAAATAACCCAATCAGTGAGCGGCGGTCGGCGGGTTGTGGGCCCCCTCCCAGCGCCTGTCAGCCTCGCAGAGATAATTGTGAGGAATCAGATTTGCGCTTGTAAAATATCTGTTGTTCATCACTTCAACCCATTCCCCCCCACCCCCATGAGCCACACCAAAAATACTTTCTCTCATGTCTTTGTCTGCGGCGGTGGTGCCGGAGTGTTAAATGCCCCCTCCTGCCACCTCATTTACCCACCGTGGTGCCACCAGACCCAGAGCACCGCTAGGTTCTGGTTGGACAAGCTGCAGTTTTAACTGGGGAAACGCTGGAGCTTTCATCCGTCTCCTGACGTCCATTACTGCCCTTTAATTAGTTTGATGAAGAATAAAGGTTTAGGGTTTCAGACCATCTTCAGTAGAACTTCAGACCAGAGCGCCCCCCCTCCCAGATCTCCGCAGGAAAGAAACTTCATGTTCTCAGCACGAGCTCTGAAAATACGGATAATGAGTTTACAGCGTCGGTGCCATCAATTACAGAAATCCTTACTTTCTGATTTGTGTCAAAGAGACAAATGGCAGGACGTTCTGGAATGGGCCGAAGGCAGAATCATGTTGGTTTGTTTGGACCGTTCGTAAAATATCTCATGAATCAGCCAACACATTTAAATCAAACTTGAAGAAAGTAATCGTTGGATGTACATCTACATCTTTGGAGTGAACCCAATTCAAGATGGCCACCACAGTTTGTTTTAACATAAGCAAAAAAAAAAAAAAAAAAGATAACTTTAGTTACTTACAATGAAGTGCTAACACAGTGGTCTTCATTTAAAACTCATCAGGTTTTAATGTACCGGTAAATAACATTTTCTTCATTTTGGTGACAACCATATTAGTTTCTTGATTTTTTTTATTTATTTATTTGGGCTTGCACCTTAGTGAACGTGTCGCTTTTCTGCAGAGACGGCTAGATGTGGGAATTACCGTAAATACAGGCAGTCCTCGAGTTACGACCTATCCGAGTTACGGCATTTCGGACTTACGTTCGACCCCCCAGTGACGTCATC
>JARVGQ010000759.1:10267093-10278839 GCA_031762355.1 Hypsolebias martinsi | reverse complement strand
CAGAGTCCTGAAAATGATGACAGAATGTTTATTCAGCTGGGCTCCTCTGAAAAGTCCGTGGAATTCCTCAGCAGCAGTTGGGAAGGAGAGAGCGTCAGGTTTACAAAACTTCTCAGGCGTGTTGAGATAAGACGGCCTGTCAAGGCCAGTTGGGGGAGCCGAATGTCAGATAAACACGATTGTTTTGGGAACAGGCAGAACTTTAATGACATCTACCTTCAATCTGTGGCGGTCCACTCGCTTCCGAAAATGTCCAAATTAAAAAGATCATACCAATGGAACGTGCCTGAGAAAATCCCCAAGATTTAATCCATTCAGACAAAAGTCTGGGTTCTTGAGACATGAACCAAGCCATCGTGTAAGGCAGGCAGCCTGACCAGGTCCAGATTTGCCGCCAAAGTCTTCCTTTTGTGTTGATAGACCAGGAACCAGCCGAATCCAGAAAGCAGGAACCAGTTATCATAAATCCAATTACAAAGTAAATATGCGTCCTTAATATCCACAGATGACAGCAGAGATAGACACGTCATCAAGTCTTCCAAGTCGATGAGATATCCAGCTGCGTGCATGCCAACAGGGCAAATCGGCTCGCCTAAAGCCTGTCTTATCTTCAAAGAAATGTTATCAATTGTGTTGAGGGACCAACTGACCAAATCCAAGTCCATAGTTATGATTTGGAAGAGTTTGTAGAAGAGAGGCTCTCAAGCCTTTTCACAGACAAAACAGAGCAAAAGCAAAGCGGAGATGGAGAGGAGACATCCGCCCTTGAGAACAGCAAGTGTTGAATGACCTTAGAGGTTGGGTAATGAAGGTGTACGCAAGACTCCGTCTACTGACGATGCATATGTGTATTAAGTTTTATTAAATTATCTTGAGCCAATCAGAGGTTATGGGTGGGACACAAGACATTTTACTAATGTATGAAGTCTATACCATAATACATAAATGCTTTTACCATTAACGCCCATCAAAGGCGAACAAATAAAACTATTTTAGCTTACCTACATTCTCTTATGCTCACAGAAAACTACTTAATCAGCTAAATAAGGAGGTGTAAAGCCATTAGGAGATTTGAAAAACAAACAAAAAGCCAGTAGAGAGAATTAAACCGGGGTGATGCGCTCACGTCTGGAAGCATTGGTTAAAAGACGGTTGGAGCATTTTGGACGAGTTGAAGTTGTCTGATGGAGGACTGGGAGGTTCCTTCATAAAGAGTGCATTACAGTCATCAAGGCTGGAGCTCATAAAAACATGAATGACCTTTTCCAGGTCATGACGATTAGCGGGGGACATTGAATCCGAGTGGGCCATGTTCTGTGCCTCACTTGTTGACGTAGCTGCCTTGAGCTGTGGTCACAAGGTTGTTGGCGCTTCTCGCAGTGGCCATCCTCAAACTCGGTGGTGGACACCCTGGATTATGGAGGCTGTTAAGCTGAAGAAGGAGTCATATCAGTCCTTGTTGGCTGGTGGGACTCCAGAGGTAGCTGAGGAGTACCAGAGGACCAAGCGGTCTGCAGCCTTGACCGTTGCTGAGGCAAAAGCTCAGATGTGGGAGGAGTTCGGAAAGGCCTTGGATAAAGACTCTCGGTCAGCTCGGAGGAGATTCTGACAAACCATCAGGCAGCCAAGGAGGGGAAAGCAGCTCTTTGCTAACACTGTATTCAGTGAAGGTTGTGTGTTGTTGACCTCAGCTAAGGTCGCCTAAGTAGTTTAAAAGCTCTGCAGTGTCAGGGCTCCAGGGGTGGATGAAATTCTCCCTGATTTCCTTAAGGCTGTAGATTTTTTTGGTCTGTCTTGGTTGACATGCCTTTGCAACATTGCGTGGACATCAGGGGCAGTGCCACTGGATTGGCAGACTGGGATGGTGGTTCCCCTCTTCAAAAAGGCAGATCAGAGGGTGTGCTACAATTATAGTGCATCACATTCCTTAACCTCCCTGGTAAGGTCTATTCAGGGGTACTGGAGAATCGAGTCAGATAGTTGGCTGAACCTCAGATCCAGGAGGAACAATGTGGGTTCCATTCTGGCCATGGAACACTGGACCTGCTCTTTACCCTCACTAGGGTCCTCGAGGGGTCCTGGGAGTTTGGCCACCCAGTCTACATGTGTTTTGTAGATTTGAATAAAGCATTCAACCATGTTCCTCGGGGTACACTGTGGGAGGTGCTCTGTGAGTATGAGATTGGGGGCCCGTTTCTATGGGTTGTTCGGTCCCTATATAATCGGTGCGAGAGTTTAGTTTGCATTGCTGGTAGTAAGTCAGCCCCCTTCAGGTTGGGATATGGACACCGCCAGGGCTGCCCGTTGTCACTGATTTTGTTCATAACTTTTATGGACAGAATTTTTCAGTGCACTCAGTGGGCGAAGGGAATCTGGTTTGGGGGCCTCAGGATTCCATCTCTGCTCTTTGCAGATGATGTGGTCCTGCTGGCATCATCATGCCGTGATCTTCAGCTCTCACTGAAGCAGTTTGCATCTGAGTGTGAAGCCGCTGGTATGAGAATCAGCACTGTCAAATCTGAGACCATAGTCCTCAGCTGGAAAAGGGTGGATTGCTCTCTTCAGGTCGAGAACGAGGTTCTGCCTCAAGTGGAGGAGTTCAAGCATCTTGGGGTTTTGTTCACAAGTGAGGGAAGAATGGAGGATGAGATTGACAGACAGATTGGTGCAGCGTCTGCAGTATTGCAGACTCTGTATGGGTCCATTGTAGTGAAGAGAGAGCTGAGCTGTAAGGCAAAGCTCTCTGTTTACCAGTCGGTCTACGTTCCTACCCTCACCTTTGGCCACAAACTCTGGGTAGTGACCGATAGAATAAGATTGCGAACACAGGTGGCTGAAAAGAGTTTCCTCTGCAGGGTAGCTGAACTCTTTCTTAGAGATAGGGTGAGAAGTTCAGTTATTCAGGAGAGACTCTGAGTAGAACCGTTGCTCCTCCAAATCGAGTGGAGCCAGTTGAGGTAGTTCGGGATGAGACGCTCCCTGGGCGCCTCCCTAGGGAGCCTCCCTAGGGAGCTGCTTCAGGCATGTCTGGCTGGTCAGAGACCCCGAGGAAGACCCAGGACATTCTGGAGAGACTATGTTTCTCGGTTGGCCTGGGAAAGCCTTGGAGTCCTCCCAGAAGAGCTGGAAGAGGTGGCTGTGGAAAGAAATGTCTGGGCCTCCTTGCTCAGGCTGCTGCTCCTGCTACCCGACTTCGGAACAAGTGCAAGATGATGAATGGATGGATGATGAATCAAGGCTTGACCTTGGCTAAAAGGTGCACCTAAAAACAGCTGGCCAACCAAATTTTTAAACTTTTAAGAAAAACTGCTACTGTCTTTGTTGTAGTTTATACATTGTGTTTACTGGATTTAAAGTATTTTTTTATTTTAAAAGTATTGTATCTTCCAACTGCACAACTGACATAAAAATATTTATAGAGCTAATGAAGTCTTTCTTTCATTGCAAAGTATCTGCAGTGCAAGCATTTCTTAGTTAATATTTCACACCAACGTTTGACCACAACCTGTGCGAAAGACTATCAAGAGTCATCGGAGGACAGCTGTGAGGTGGTGGGGACTATTTCTTGAAATAAACCCTTGCACTCATTGAAGGAATGCATGTTGCCCACTGCCTTTTGTGCTAGAGGTTTCAACAAAGAACGTCCTGTTGTGGAACGATAATGTTGCAGTTTTGTTTTTTTTTGGTTTAAGTGTTAAAAATAGTGTTCTGCACCATCAGATGCCATATTATGAAATTTTGTACATTTGTAAAATTTGATTTTGTGTTTGATAGGGTTTAAGGCTGGACCTTCAGGCACACCAGAACTAAAAAAATAAAATAAAATAAAAAAAAGAAACCGGTGATTTATACTTGTAGATTTAGTCTTTTTATTCAAAAGGTGGACATAGTATTGTCTCTAAACGTAAACTTTCTCTTGTCCCACCCATAACTTCTGATTTGCTCAAGGCCGTTTAACAAAACTTGATACACATTTGTATCATCGCTACTTGCCATGTCGCTTAATCTTTTCATCACCCCAGCTCCAAGGTCAAGGTCACAAATCAAGGTCAAAAGTTATACTAGGTCTTTGCTTGTCCTGGCCATTGATATAGATAGATAACTGTGGTAGTTTGTCGACGGGCACATAATGTGTCGTATGCATTATTGTGTATTTTTCAATCACAGAAAAAGGACATTGTCAGCTGCTGTATTGACTGAAGCCTCAAAATGAAACAAATGGTATAAATGTTGTAATTTTTAAGGTCTTTATTGGTCCAAGCTGGTATTTTATGTGCCACTGGCTGTAAAAATTCAACTTACATAACAATTCCTTCATGTACTTCACAGGTTTTTTTTTTTTTTGCATTCTTTTGATATATATTTTTTAAATTTCTCTTTATTCTCCTTTATTGTTCATCTCTGTTCATGAGGAGAAAAACTATTTTGTGTTCTTCTTATCTCCTCCTCCTCTGTGGTCCTCTCAGGGAACCAGCTGGGAAACTAGCCTTAGGATAGGAGCGAGAAGCATCCAACCATATGTTGGATATTTTTATGGAAGTTGTGTGTGTGTAAAAGAAAGCTACAAGGAGGGGTATGAGTTCTGCTCTAGAGTGTTGTAGTTAAGTAGGACATTTATCTGTCGATGGTTTGTCCCCCCCGTTGTGTGTGGATGTGTGTTCCTGAGTTTCCTGGCTATAAAACAGCTAAATGCCTTCAAACACACACCCTTTACAAACTGTGCGAGCAGACTCCTGTAAGGAACCCTGACACAGTTGCTCATTAGACAGTTTCACTTTGTTCACATCTGTCGCAGCGACTGATCTTCAGCATTTTTTTCTTCCTCTTCCTCTTGAGTTTAGATTCTACATTAGTGTTTCCTAAACAATTAGGTTTTTATTATATCCTCTACTGAAAATTTATATTCCCAATAGACATCTTTAAAAAGAACTAATTCTCTCTAAAGATTTATGCGTTTCTGTCCAAGTTCAGCCTCGTTCGTGGTCGACTCCAAAGTGATTTTGTCACGGACCACTAGACGAGTTTTTATGAAGCCAACGCTACGTTCACACTGCAGCCTTAAAGCTCAGTTTAGATTTTATTTTCTGTGGGGTCATTCATGTTATCTGTTGGTCAAATGTGACCTCCGTCAGACACCAGGGTGTGGATGTGAGTCTGATGTGAGTTCTGAAGCGACCCGCAGATGAAGAAGAGAAGAAGACGTGACGTCAGAAGGAAATGTGGATGCTACATGTGTTAGCATGTGTGGATCCTGCAGCGTGAACGTTACCTTACACAGGAATTATTTGATGTATGTCTACAACTGACAGTCCTTTCGCTTTAACTTGACTAAAGATGACCAAATGACCTTAACAAAACACAAAAAAGGCTATAATTCAGTCAATTTTATGGATATTGATATACAATTTGGTGTGGTAGTAGCTGAGAGTGATTCACAACACATGCTCTGAGTGTGACATCTCATTCTTTGTGTGAAACTGGGTGTAACGTAATTTCCAGAACAGCTCCAGCTCAGACTTTTCACCATGTGAGATGATCCTAATGTAAAACTCTTCATACCATTTGCTGGGCCTCAGGACCACTAGGAACAGGTAAACTGTTGTAATTTGGAGAACTGGCTGAAAACAAACTCCAGATCCAACCGCAGAGTTCTTGAACTTTACATCGATGCTCAGCTCCTTTAGTGGGAACTGACCTCAGCCTTGCGAAGGATCTCTTACAGAATGAGATATCGGTTGCTGTTTGCCAGCTGAGGCTCATTAGGCGCACAGGGCTGGAAGCTGAAGTAAATCTGCCAGAGAATGACCTCCAACGAAGGCAGTATGCCTTTTGGAATGACCTCAAGAGAGCCACAGACAATGGAAATCCTGAAAAAAATGGCTACGCTGAAGCAGTAAAGATGAATAGTTTGAATTACTTGGTGTCGCTATCGAAGGTAGGCTGATCTGACTGTATTTCCAACCAGCATCATGAAAGTGCAGTGGGTGTTTTTTTAATCAGACACCAAACCCTTTGATGGTGTTCTTAACCTCAAGTGCAATGAAAGATAAGACAATGAAAATCCCATTATCTAACCAATTAATTCAGAAAAACAGGAATGGCTCCACACAACTGTTCTACCTTTATTTATCAACTATAGATAAATACTTTGTACTTGGAGTAATTTTGTTCTGTTTAGGGCCCATCATTTGGCCGCTTTGTCCCACCCCGCGACTCGTTTACGTACATGTTCTTACCCCGGAGGGTAAGAGCAAAGGGCCATTTCTCATTAACCCACCACGGTTGGATAAATCAAAGTGTGGGGCAGACAGGAGACCCTCAGCCTCGGCCGTTCAGATAACCAGAACACCCTCCACTGTTCAAGGCCTGCAGCTCGGTGATGTATGGATCTGCAGGGGCTAATAGCAAAGTATTGACAGGGAAATGGTGTGCTTATCCTGCTCCTGCATGCTGGGGAGAGGTCCCAGCAGCAGATGGGATCCACATCAGGGGAGGGTGAACAAGGAGGAGGTGAGAGGGAGAACAAGGAAGAGGGTGGGGAGGGGAACCATGAGATAGAACCGTACGGGGACAAATTACATACTTTATTGCTTTATTCCAGCTAATTTGTTTTGGAGTTTGAGTCTACAAAATACTTCCTTCTGGTTTAGATAAAAATGGCAGAGGCTGCAGTGAAAGTGTTGGGATAAAAGTAATAAAAAAACAAACAAGTCAATTTTAAAGATAGCGGGCTAAAATTCATGTGGCAGTAGCTGGGAGTCATCCCCAACATATACTCTGAGCACGAACAGACCAAACAAGAGCTTTGTTTTAAAACTTGGGCGTGCAAGGCAGGACGATTTGCATTCCTGCATGGCATGTTGGTTTTATTTTCAGGAAATTAATGGGACACCTGAGTTTGTGCATTGATCGTAGAAATATGTTCGTTTCAACATACAAAGCTACAAAAATATAAAACACAAAGTAAATCAGACAGGAAAGGGAGTATTCGTTACCTTTGCCAGGGTCCTAGTAGGATCTTGGGAGTTTGCCCATCCAGTCTACATGTGTTTTGTGGACTCTAAGAAGGCGTTTGACCTTATTCCTTGGGGTACACTATGGGGTGCTCCGTGAGTATGGGATTGGGGGCCGGGTGCTACGGGCTGTTCGGTCCCTATGCAAGCGGTGCAAGAGTTCGGTTCGCATAACCGGCAGTAAGTCGGACCCCTTCAGGGTGGGAGTTAGACTCCACCAGGGCTGCCTGTTGTCACCGGTTCTGTTCATATCTTTAATGGACAGAATTTCTCGGTGCAGCCAAGGGGTGAAAGAAATCCAGTTTGGTGACCTCAGGATTCCTTCTCTGACACTTCTGGATGATGTAGTCCTGTTTGCGTCATTGTGTTGTGATCTTCAGCTCTCACTGGAGCGGTTCACAGCCGAGTGTGAAGCAGACAGCGTTGAGGACCAGAAACTGGAAAATGTGAGGCCCTCATTCAGTAAAGTGTGGGTTGTCCACTCCAGGTTGTGTGTGAGGTTCTGCCTCAAGTGGAGGAGTTCAAGTGTCTTGAGGTTTTGTTCACGAGTGAGGGAAGAATGGAGTGGGGGATAAACAGATGGATAGGCGCAGCATCTGCAGTATTGCAACACTGTGCCAGTTTGATGTGGTGAAGAGGGGGCTGAGCTGTAAGGCGAAGCTCTCTGTTTACTGGTCGGTCTACGTTCCTACCCCCACCTATGATCACAAACTTTGGGTAGTGACCTAAAGAACAAAATTGCTGATACAGATAGTCGAAATCAGTTTTCTGGACTCGCCCTCAGAGATAGGGTGAGAAGTTCATTTCTCCAGGAGAAATTTGTAGTAGTGACGCTTCTCCTTCTCATCGAGGAGCCAGTTGAGTTGGGTTATCTGGTAAGGATGGACCCTGGATGTCTCCCTTGGGAGTCATTCCAGACATGTCCAACTGGGAGGAGACCATGTAGAAGACTCAGGGCACACTGAAGAGACTGGCCTGAGAATGCTTTGTCCTCCCAGAAGAGCTGTAAAAGGTGGATGGAGAAAGAGATGTCTGGACCTCAAGCTGCTGCCCCCAAGACCAGACTCCAGAACAAGATGGACTTTGGATTGAGCTGTTTTCCTGAAAGTTTTGAAAGGGACACTGTCAGTAGAACGAGGACACGCTGTGTCCTGAGTTTATGGTGAGACCAAAGTAAATTTATTTGGACTTCCATCTGGAGAAATCAAACCCTGCTCTCCACACAGGGGGGACATGGCTCAAAGTATGTGTTGGGGATAACTCTCAGCTACAACCACACCAGGTTTTAGCTCAATATTTATAAAACTGACTGAGTTACAGCTACTTTAGTGTGTGCTAAGGTCAGTTAGCCGTGGAAGCCATCTTGAACTGTGTTGACTCCAAAAGGTAAAGAGTTACTGTGGTATAGCATGTATATTTAATGAATTACATCCAGTGGTTCATTAGAGTTTTTGCTAACAGGCACACATACATAAGCAAAAAATTATTACCCTTTTGTTTTTGGGCAGCTGTGGCTTTAGAGCAATGCGAGAGAAAGGGGTTCGATTCCACCAGCAGTCACATGTTGACATGTCCCTGGGCAAGACATTGAACCCCATTGCCTCCGATGTGTGTCCCATCAGTGCATGAATGTGATAAAGCACTGATTATTATTTGTACAGATCTAGTGCTGTATGAATGGGTAAATGAGGGCACAGATTGAAGTGTAAAGTGCATTGAGTATCTTCATAAGATAGAGAAGTGCTGTACAAGTGCAGTCCATTTACCATTTTTGGTGGCAGGATGGAATAAATATTGTCTGGTTAAGTAAAAAATGTGCAGCGTTGCTAAAATGCGGAACAGTAACTCCGCAGCTGCGTCAGAGAGCAGAGAAGCTGCCGTCCTGTGAGTCCCGGCTCCACTGAAGAGGTCCACATTTACATCTGGACTCCAAGTACTGAACCGGGGCCGTCCAGGACCATGAGTACACACTTGACATCTTTATGGATCTGTGGCAGAGATCCTGACTGGCAGCACTGGAGACAGAGGAGCTCGAGGGCCAAAGTGGACCCCCGGCGCCAGTGAGGGACATCAGAGTTTTGTGTTGAAATAATTAGCCTGCTTAGCCGCCATCTGGGCTCTGGTTGCTGCTGTGTGGCACGAGCCAGGTGCATCATGGGTAATACCACAGAGAGACATGCAGCAGATGCTACAGGGGGAAGTCTGCCCAAAACCTGGCACAGATCTGGATCCAGCTAATCCCTGGACAGGTCTAAAGAAAAACTGCAGCAGAGAAGACAGACAGGCAGGAAGAGAGGACAGACACGAAGAGAGACAGAGACAGACAGGGAGACAAGTTAGACAGGCAAAGAGATTGACAGATATATACAGAGAGAGTGAAAGGGAGACAAAGAGATAGACAGGCAGACATTTAAAGAGACAGACAGAGAGACAGACATTTGAACAGAGAGATGTAGGAAGAGACAGGTAGGCAAAGAGACAGGCATAAAGATGGACAGAGAGTCAGACAGTCATATGGACGGGCAGAGAGATAGACAGACAGAGAAGCAGACAGATACAACAGGCAGAGAAACAGGCAGAGAGACAGACAAATGGGCAAAAACAGGCAGGCAGACAGAAACCAAACATCTCAACACCGTCTCCTGGATGACCAGAAGGTTTTGCTACATGAACGGTTAAAACAGCACCAAAAACCGTACGGTGAATGAAACAAACTAAACCAATAATAAATGCAGAGTCGGCGTGCACACCGTTAAAGGCCTAGCATTCAGTGGAGGAATGCATATCACCCAGCGCAGCAGAGTTTACATCATCTCTTGACGACAGTCATTTTGGTCAAACCTGTAAAATAACTTTACGTGCGTCTCGATGAGCTAAAGGCAGCAGAGTAAACTTTCCGAAGTCAGCACTTTGGTCCAATAAAGATCTCAGAATCTGCAATCTGCTTGAAGTGAAGTGTGATAACCACCTCGCCGGACATAAAACCACCTAAAACAATCAGAGGTCTTATCTGCGAGACACAGGTGCTGTTTAATTGCTGCTGCGCCTCTTCGCAGCTCAAACCCAAAGACGTATAAACATTTTTTGACCCGTTCGGTAACTCGATAAGCCTCCTGGATTTACTCGATGAGGTTTGAAAGTTCCTGAGCCAGCAGCAGCAGGCGGTTCGGTTGTTGCTCCCCGAGGGGCAGGGAAACCGTATCTGCCCCCGGAGGAGCATCCTCCTTCGGTAAGCACTTCTTATCCAGAACCATCGCTGCTGGGTCCGATAGCAGCCCGGTAATATCCAGTAACTGCAGCTTTATGTGCGATTCAATACTCGGATCGATCCGTGGGACAGGAGGGGAAGGCCATTAACCCCGGAGATTTCTCCCTCCAACTGCCGAGGAGCACCTTCTCTGCTCCTGAAACTGGACTTTAAAAAAGAAACCAGAAGAACGTGACCCCTGAAAGAGTTACTGAAGATGAACTGTTCAAGTTTAAACTGGCAAACGCTAGCAAAGCAGAATAAATAAAAATAAAAAAAAAACGCATAAAAATAGAAAAAAATATGTTGCTAAAAGCTATAGCCACTAAAATTGTCTGGTTCTGCTGGTGGACCTGCCACTGTGTATCTGATCCTCCTTCCTGTTCCTCTCAAACCCAGCCAGTCAAAGCAGATGGCCGCTTGTCCTGAGTCTGGTTCTGCTAAAGGTTTCTTCTAGTTTTTCCTTTCCACTGTTGCCTTTGTGCTCACTTAGGATGGGAGACTGTGACAAAGTGAACACTCAAAGCAATCCGCTGGCTTCCTCAGATAAATATTAACTTCCTTTTTATGTGTATGAATGTTTTTGTTGAGTGCCCTGAGATGACTTCTGTTGTGACTTGGTGCTATATAAATAAACTGAACTGAATTTAATTAAAACTAGCAAAACAAAAGATAAAAACAAAATTTAGGGAAAAAATCAATAGCTTAAAAAAAACAAAAAAAAACAACAATAGCTTAGAGCTCAGATGACCTAAACAATACTTTAAACAAATATTAATACAACAGTAGCTAAAAGCTAAAATCAGCTGAACAATAGTTAAAACAAACATTAACACAACAGTAGCTATAAGCTAAGATGAGCTAAACAATAATTAAAACAAACATTAACACAACATAACTATAAGATTAGCTAAAATAGCTAAATAATCATCAACACAACAGTAGCTAAAAGTTAAGCTTAGCTAGAAAATTGTTAAAACAAACATTATCACAACAGTAGCTATAAGCTAAGCTAAACAATAGTTAAAAAAAAGCATTAACAAAACCAGTATGAGCTAAACAATAGTTACAACAAATATTAACACAGCAGTAGCTATAAGCTAAGATTAGCTAAAAAATAATTTAAACAAACATTAATAAAACAGTAGCCAAAAGCTAAGATGACCTAAAAAAAAAAGCAAAATAAACATTAACACAGTAGTAGCTATAAGCTAAGATTAGCTAAACAATAGGCAAATATAGCAAAATAGTAGCTAAATTGAAGAAGGAGCTAAACTGGAGCTAAAAGTTAAAGCTAGTAAAACAGTAGGTAAATGAAGAGTAAACGTAGCCAAAAGTGGTAAAACTGTAGCTAGATCTAATTTAAAAACAGCAAAAACAGTATCTAAAATTAGCACATCAGTAAAGCTAATACAGGTGGTCCTCGACCTACGGCTCCCTCGACCTACGGCGCTCCGGACTTACGAACGGCACCCGATGACGTCAT
>JARVGQ010000759.1:10254034-10264485 GCA_031762355.1 Hypsolebias martinsi | reverse complement strand
TGGTAATTATAATCTTTGACCGAGCCACTGGAAGCACAATATGAAGTCAAGTGGGCACAAATAATTAATAAGGCCTCCTGGTGTGTGTTTGTGTGTGTGTGTGTGTGTGTGTGTGTGTGTGGGGGGGGGGGGGGCATGTGTGTGTGAGATAAATGTCACTCCCCAACATTATTCCATCACTAAGGAGATGTTTGTACAAAAGCAAAAGCCCAAATCACCAAAACAGTCACACATTCTCAGAAAAATGCAGCTTCTGTCGCCTCTTCTTTGATCAGTTGAATCGGGGTCAAAGGTCAACGACAACATTAGTTCAGGGGCGGGGGCTTTAATGTAGTAACACAAAAAAACTAGGAACATTTGCCATTTCGGCTCAAAAACAACGTGAATTCTGCGTGCCGAAGGACTTGGCTAAACTTTGTTGAAGAAACTGGAACAGAAAACTAAAAGAGGCAAAGCATGGAATAAAATGAGCACAACACAAGCTAAAACAAGCACAACACAAGCTAAAATGATCTAAACATGAGCTAAAATGAGCTGAACACAAGCTAAAATGATCTGAACACAAGTTAAAATGATCTGAACATGAGCTAAAACAAGCAGAATACAAGCTAAAATAATCTGAACATGAACTAAAATGATCTGAACACGAGCTAAAACAATCAAAACACAAGCTAAAATTATCTGAACACAACATCAAGGTTCATGCTCAATCATCTTGGTAAAAATCCAACAATGTTCAGTCAGGTCTTCAGGACAGTTTCTCTATTTTTTATTAATTATTTATTAAATAATTTATTTGTTTATTTTTGTTGAGAGACGTTTCACCCTCCATCCGAAGGGTTTCATCAGTCTGAAAGTAGGAGTGTTCTGCTTAGTGTGGAAAACAGTTTGTGACTTCTCAGACTGACGAAGCCCTTCGGATGGAGGGTGAAATGTTTCTCAACCAAAAAAAAAAAAAAAAAGAAAAAAAGAAACTGTCCAGATGATCTGACTGAACATTGTTGGATCTGAACCCAAGCTAAAATGATCTGAACCCAAGCTAAAATGAGTGAGCATAACACAAGCTAAAATGATCTGAACAAACGCTAAAATGATCTGAACACAAGCCAAAATGAGTGAGCATAACAGAAGCTAAAATGATCTGAACAAAAGCTAAAATGATCTGAACACAAGCCAAAATAACCAGAACACAAGCTAAAATGATCTTAACACAAGCTAAAATGAGCATAACATAAGCTAAAATGATCTGAGCACAAGCTAAAATGAGCATAACACAAGCTAAAATGATCTGAACACAAGCTAAAATGAGCATAACACAAGCCAAAATGACCTGAACACAAGCTAAAATGAGCATAACAAAAGCTAAAATGACCTGAACACAAGCTAAAATGAGCATAACAAAAGCTAAAATGAGCATAACACAAGCTAAAATGATCTGAACACAAGTTAAAATGATCTGAACACAAGCTAAAATGAGCAGAACATAAGCTAAAATGATCTGAACACATGCTAAAATGAGCATAACACAAGCTAAAATGAGCATAACACAAGCTAAAATGATCTGAACACAAGCTAAAATAAGCATAACACAAGCTAAAATAAGCATAACATAAGCTAAAATGATCGGAACACAAGCTAAAATGAGCACAATGCAAGCTAAATGTGTTGTTTTAGCTCATGTTGTGCTCATTTTACTAACCTGTATAAATAAAGGTTGAACTGAATAAAAAAAAGTTTTTAAATAAAACTAAAAGTGGCAAAACAGCAGCAAAGAACTAAAATGAACCAAACAACAATTTAAAGTTCAAGTTGACTAACCAAAATAAAAAGCTTAAATGGGCCATATCACGAATAAACATTAAATTTGGTTAAATTATATAATTTTTTTATTTTTACTAAGTTTAAACCTTAAATTAGCTTACCCATAGCTATGAGCTAAATTAGAGCGCACTGTGGCTAAAATAACTCAAAGTAGTAGTTTGATTACAAAAAAATGAACAGGAGAAACTATAACACAAAACAACAGAGGAACTCAGCATTCTGTGGGCCAGAAGTGGACTTCTTATGGGCCGTATTTGGCCTGTGGACCACCATTTGAGACACTGGAGGACGCCTGTCTTCAAATGTCCTTCAGATCCAGTAAAGGTTCAGAGACGTCAGAGCACCAAAGCAGCTCTCAGGACCCAACTCTCTCCTCCCGCCCATCTCCATTCGCCGTCCGTACGGTCCGGAGTCGAAAAGGAGCAGAGCCTCTTCCTGTCTGGAGCCAGATTTAGTTTCCAGTTATTTTCACTAATGAGCTAAAATCCATTTTTAACAGTTCCTCCTCAGAACGTTGACGAATGTTCACCTCTGCACGAGCCGAGCTTCAGCGGAGCTGAAAATAAAACGAGACGTTCCCTCAGACTGAGTCATGATCTGACAACGAATGAGAGGTTTATTCTGATCAGATTTATTATACTCTGCAGCTATGTGCCCGTCTGTTAGCAAAATATTTTATGAACCACCGGATGGGTTGTAATGAAACGTTCAGGAAGTGATCGGTGGGTGTAGACCTACATCTGATTAACATTTGGAGTCAATCCAAGGCAAAATGGACGCCACAGCTCATCGAACTTAGCCAACACAAAAATGGTGCTAAATCAGTCTTACAGACATGGAGCTAAAGTTTGACGTGGTAGTAGCCGAGAGTCGTCCTCAACTCATGCAGAATGTTTGACCAAAACAGCCTCGACTTTATTTCTCAACATGGGATGATGAACATTCATTTTAATGTATTTAATATATAATAAATAATAAACTGTAGGAGTTTAAAACACTGTAATGTGTTTAGAGATATTCCTCGGAGCATTTATGAGCTTCACAGGCATATTTCTTGGATTATATTAGTGACTAGTATCTGATGCAGAACATTTGGCATAAAATCAGGATAACGTTCCTCGTGCATGCAGCGCCGAATTATTAGGCCATGCGATTTGTCTCGTTCTAATGGATTTCCATCTGGAAACACGCCACGGTATGGATTTGTAAAGCTATATGAGGCATTAGAGATTCAAGCAGTTTATGTCCTATTTATTTCCTGCGTGCCACAGGCCTCGCGTCTGAGCTACGACCAGCCCCGCGCAGGAAACCTTTAATAAAACACAAAAAAAGTTAAAAAAAAAAAAAAAAAAGTGGAAATAGAGATTTACAACAGGTCATTCTGACAGTAGACTTGATGTAAGGTGTTCATAACAAGTTTTGCATTTTGCACCCCCAACCCCACCCCCACATGCACATTTTAATCATTTTTTATGTAGCGCTCTTCCTCTGTCTGTCACGCAAACCCTCCAATGTGTCTCTCTGAAACAGATTGCTACAATACATGTAATGACGGTCCTCCCCAGCTGTGCTGCAGGAGAAAAGGGGAGCAGCAGGCTCCGGTATTTCCATAATACCCCCCCACCCGCCCCCCGTTCTTCCCTCTGCCGTCCCAGGGGCCCTCGTGCGGCTGCTGGGGGACGTGGGGTAACTCTGCTAACTGCTGTGGAAGGGACTCAACTGGCTGCCGGTCCTGCAGGCTGTGTGTGTGTGTGTGTGTGCGTGCGTGCATGTGTGTGTGTGTGCGTGTGTGACAGGGCTGAACCTGCCTGTGGGCGATGTAATAAAAGCGCCACGCTCTGCTGGTAGTGATGGTGGCAGAGAGAGGAGGGATAAATATAAAGCAGGCCGGCATCAAGGAGCCGGCCCTCAAGTCACAGCTTGACTTACATCCTAATAATTAGGCTCCTTTCCAATAAAACTGGCCTTTGTGGCCATCCCTCTCTCTCTCGCTCTCTTTTTTTTTTTTTTTTGCTTGTGTTTGCTGCTGCAGTGGGAGGAACCTGCTGCAGAAGCAAGGTTCAGTTTCAGCCGTGGTGGAATGAGCTCAGCAGCATTTGGCCTAATTTACTTCTTGAAGTCCGAACTTAAAAAGCTCCATCAGCATCTCGTGGACCAGCAGCGTCTGACTTCGGCTGCAAGTGGGCAACAAGTAAATACTGGAGGAATTGTATTAGCGGGAATCAGTGAGTGCTAATTGACTTCACTGAAAATTTAATTATCAACGTTCACATAAAGAGAACAGCAGCCGAAAAGAGCAACGTAGATGATTAAAGCTAAAAAGGAGCATAGATGAAGCTAAACGCTTACATAAAGTAGCTAAATGCTAGCTATTAATAGCTAAATAATAGAAGTAGGATTCACAAGCTCTAAATGAACCAAGCAGGTTGCAATGACAATCTTCAGTGCTAAATATAGCATTAGTGGAAAACATGAGAATTAGCGGTTAACATTAATGAAATTATTATTATTATTAGCTCTAATGTAGCAAAATTAGCATTAATAAAATTATTATTACTAACAATGTTTGTTCGAAAAGTAGCAGAATTAACATTAATGAAATTTATATTATTAACAAAGTTCTAATAGTAGCAGAATTAACATTAATGAAATTTATATTATTAACAAAATTCTAATAGTAGCAGAATTAGCATTAATGAAATTTATATTATTAACAAAGTTCTAATAGTAGCAGAACTAGCATTAATGAAATTTATATTATTAACAAACTTAGTTCTAATGGTAGCAGAATTAACATTAGCAGTTGGAAAATTATCATTACCAGAATTATCATTAATAACATTAGCATTAGCATTAATTAAATAATAAATTATCTTTTTTAATCTTCATAACGAAAATTATAATTAGTAAAATTAGTGAATCACGGTCCAGATTCAGACCGTTAGTCTTTATCTAGACCCAGACTGGAATTTTTATTAATTCGTTTATAACTTTTTAAGTTTAATTTCCTCCCTCTCATTTACAAAAAAAAAAAAAAAAAAATTGGAGTGGTGGCTCAGAGGTTAGAGAAGGCGATCCTGTGGTTGGAAGTTCACTAGTTCGATCCCCCTGACCAAAAACATTAAAATGTGGGTGGGAAAGGTGAAACACCCACACCTTCCTCCTGCCTTGTTTGTCCCACTCTGGACCCTTGAGCAAGGCCCTTACCCCATCTGCTCCCCCGGGCGCCCCGGATGGCAGCTCTCTGCTCCACACAGACGGCTGTGGTAGCTCGGCGGTCTGTGGTCTTCGTGTGAGTTGATTCACGGTGTGACCCCTGAGGCAGGGAGCAGCCGATAAATAAATAAATAAAATTTACAGAAACTAATTTTAAGCGGCACAGATCTTTACAGTATTTGCGACGAGGGTTCTCAAATGACGGATCGCAGTTCAGACCTGGACCCAGGTTGGTAAATTTCAAAATGTTTTTTGTTTATTTACCGTAGGGCTTTTAAATGTCGGACCACAGTCCAGATTCAGGCCTTAATTCAAATGTATGGATGCAGACTGATTTGTAATGCCAATGGATGATTTATTTTATTTGTATTGTTTGTTCTGTTTTTACTTTAATTATTTCTAGAAAGCACTGCTTTTCCAGTCTTGCTGGGCTTCTCCGTACATTTAGGTTGAATGACTTTACAAATTTAGAGTTTAAGCCAAATTAAACACTTCTGGTCGTTTGAGAATTGACAAACTGAGGCAGAGGGGAAGGTGGAGGCTGTGTGGGAGAGGGAGAGGGCCGGGTGGGGTGGGGGTCCTGGCGGGGGGTATCAGACTAATTAAAGCAAGCATTTGTCAGAGATTAAGCCTTAAACAGAAAAGGTCATCTGAGCACAAGAGCGCCACCGTTTCGCTGCTGTGCTCTAAGGGCAGTCTAAACCTTTCCCAGCTAAATGGTAAAGATGCTATTTGAAGGGTGGGAGTGGTGGGGGGGTCAAGATCCCAACGAGTGACAAGGCTGACACTCGGGTCATTGGTTCTTTACTGTCCATTACACATGCTGGTCAAATCTGGCAATCAGTGTCATTTAGGGATGAAAAATAAGCGCTGGGACAAGATCAATAGATGCAACCGTCTGTAGCAGCTGTGATTAATTGACTGTCTCCAATTAATGACCGGCCTGTTGCAAAGCAATGCAATCTCAACAAGACAGAAGGTATTTCCTTTTTTTTTTTTAAGCTGACATTGTTTATTTAACACAGTTTTTAAAGAACAAATTTATTAACCCCTGTAAGTAAAGTCAATCATTCAGGTAAACAAATCACAAAAAAAAAAAAAGAGTTCAAACAGTTCATCTGAACAGATTTTTCTTGGTAGAAACGGTTTGTCTTTCATCCAAAAGACTTCTTCAGTCTGAGGTCTGCCGACCAACTCTGTCGTATAAATAGCACCCTTGCTGCAGGGTCTCAGACTGAAGAAGTCTTTTGGATAAAAGACGAAATATTTCAACAAAGTCTAAGGTTAAGTCAGGTCCTCTGGACTCGGTAGAAAGACTTTTCTGGTTTACTCGAGCCCTGTTTACACGTGGTGAATCTCTGGAAATGTTACTGCTTTTCTGATGTTGATTGTGAAAAAAAATGACACGTGTACATTGTAACGCTGTGCTTGCTGAAGCCGCTGTGGTTTCCATGGCAGGTCACTAGCTGGCGCTGTGAACAGTTGCATCCATAATGATGAATACTGTACGTAAATGTTTGTTTGCACCAAGGAGGCTGGGCTCTGATCCAACTTTATTTGTAAAGCCCCTTAAAAACACCACAGTGCGCCAAAGTTCTGTACAGGGTCAACATTAAAACACAACTAGTTACTGGTAAATGGACTGTACTTACTGTACAAACATAGCGCCTTTCTATCTAATCAAGATACTCAAAGCGCTTTACACTACAACCTGTGTTCTCCTTTACCCATTCACACAGCACGCTACTATATCTATACAAACTAATCTGAATCTGTGGAGACCAATCAGTGTTTTACCACACACATCAGAGGCAATGAGAGGTTCAGTGTCTTGCCCAGGGACACTTCAACACTGCTGGTGGAGTTGAACTCCAACCCTCCCATTGGAGGATGACTGCTCTAACCTCTCAGCCACAGCTGCCCAGCTGTGGCTACCCCCAGCTGCAGGGTAAATGAGTAAACATGTCGGACAACTGTCACTGCTAAAAAGGATTGCTGCCAAACCACGTTCGTTTCGGCCATGGCAACGCTGCCGACCCTGTGCAAAGGTTTGGGTCGTGCTTCGAGCACTCAAAATCAGCTGATTTACAAGCTAAGCCATAAGATGGAAGCGGTTTGTGAGAATCACAGGCCACTTGCGGCATCTGGAGCTTGCCAGCATGTTGGGGACAACCTTGGAGGGGGCTCATAAGCGCGGACCAATGGAATGCCCACAGAATCTGTCCATTTTGGATTAAAAGTACCAGCAGAACTCAAGGCTGACGAGACATAATAGTCTGCCTGAAAAAAAAAATCAACAACTGTGGCTTACCTGAATCTGACTCCCCCGTTTGGCCTCGAAGCTGTCCGACTTATCAAATTTCTCCTGGGATATGTGTAAGCAGAGAAAGCGCTGTCTATCGCAATCTCCACCCCCCACACCCCCTACTTCTGTGAATGCTTATTAAAGCTGTACCGACTGACACCAACATCTTATCAGGACTATGGTCTATCTGGAAGTGCTTCATGGACAAATCTCACCGTCTTGTCGTCAAATGCATATGTAACATATTTATTAATGTGCTTGCTGGTAGAGTTTTTTTGACGTCTTAAATCATGTCCTGCTAAGGACATGGTGTGAAGAGATTTTTTTGTAATACCAACGTGCACTCCGCCCATCTTTCTAATGACTTTATGAATATAATCTCACTATTTTGGTACAATGAGAATAAAGCTTATTCTGATTCTGATTTATTCGCCCTGTACAATGACAAAGGTTCTTCTTCCAAAATAAAGCCAAGTAATAAAAACTGTCAAATCAAACAATACAAACAGTACAAGAACAAACAAAGTTGGCTACGACAGAAGGCGAGCCACACCCACTGGCACCATCTTGACTTGGTTGCTCCTCGGTGTTGAAAAAGGTGATCAGCACAAACAGCATCCGCCATTGCTGAACAACTTGTGCAAAAAACACCTGCTGACTGACTGCAACTGTAGAGTGCATGTACGACTTCACGTAAGTTGCATTTTCTCTTTAAACAATGCCGGGCATTTCCAAAAACCTCCACTCTGAGACCTGGATTTAAAAAGCATTGGCATTAGAGAAAGCGACCACTGTTTTCATGTATGCAAATGCATGGAACTACGATTTCAAACACAAATGCATTATTAGAAACGTAATATAAAATAAATAAATAAAAATAAAGAAACAGCAAAAAAAAAGACAGCTGAGATGAACAGTTGCTGAGATGTTCACTTGCTCAGTAACTGGAAGTGACGATGAAGGGAACACCTTTTTCCAACTGTTGTATTTGTTAACGCACTTTGTCTGAGTACAAGGATTCAGCCTCAGCAACACAGAATAATGTCATGTAAATCGATGCAACATTTCAGACTGTAATTTATTTATCCTGTGCATTTGTCAGAGCATCATCTGATAAAAAAACCCCATTCAGTTATGAAAAATGAGTGAGAACAAGTGGTGGCTTTTGATGCACCTAATAGGCCACCGAAAACAATCAAACCAGGATCGGTGATGTTTTTAATCTGGGATCAGCGTACAAGGTTATTTTGCACTCAGTCAATTCTAATCATATTAGATCCTGGGAAGATGTCCTGGTTTTAAATACCACAAAGAACAGGACGTGCACCTTTAGATATGAGTAATGGCCTCGCAGGGTTAAACTGTGGTGGAGATGTAATTTGAAATATTTTTTTAGTAGAGTTTATGCTAATATTAGTCCACTTTATACCTGTAATCATAAATCATTTAATTTTTACTTGAGATTAGGACACGCAAAAGAGTTATACAACAACTCACTGGGCTGATGAGATCCACACAAAACAATCAGGATGAGAAACTGAAGCTAAATCATATTTGTAGTTGTTTTTGAGAGACTACAATTGATTTTTTTTTTCTTAAAGAACAATTTATCTGTGTGCTGCTTCATATTTTCAAGTATGTTTTTTATTTGCCACATGAAGCCCTTGGAAACTTCAAAAAGATTATTTATTATTATTATTATTACAGTATTATTATTATTATTATTATTCAATGAGATGTGAACTTCACTCTAATTTTAAAATAACTCATGATGACGGATTTCTGGTAAATTTCATGGTTTTACTAAATCCATAAACTAACTTTTGGAGCAGCTGTTATTTTAACCAAGTCCCATTTATTCTGGATAATGTACATTATCTCCCACCTCACAGTCACTTTAACTTTCAGTTCATCCCAGCATCTCCAAGTAGAGAAGTTTAGGTGGTAAGGTTTTATTTATTTATGGAGGAAGAATATTACCAACGCTACCAAGTTTGGTCTTCATATCGAATTCCCTTCAGTTTATGTTAAATAGAACAGCAGATACAGTAATCAGTGTTTTATGGTTATTATCAGCCCATCATGTTACAACACTCTCATCAGTGAATGCAAATCGTCAGAAAATAAAATGTGAATCAAATTTGAAGTAATCACTGGATGTAGGCCTGTTCAAGATGGCCACCACAATTTATTAACCTCAGAAAACAATGAAACAAACATAAATGGCTTTAACTCAACAGTTCAGATATCCATCCATCCATCCATCCATCCATCCATCCATCCATCATCTTTACCCGTTTATTCCTTTTCGGGTCGCGAGGGTCATTGGTGCCCATGTCCAGCAGTCACTGTGTGAGAGGCGGGGGATACCCTGGATAGGTTGCAAGTCCATCACAGTTCAGATACTGAGATAAAATTTGGTGTGGTAGTAGTTGAGAATCATTTCCCACACATACTCTGAGTACCAACAAATCGAGCGCATAAAACAGTTTTAAATATTTGACCAAAGTGGCTAAAGTTGTATCATTTTACAAGAAAAGATTATGTTTGTTTAAAACTCAAACCCGGGGGTTAATGAGGGAAGTGTCTGCAGCTGTAGCAGGTGAGACAGCAGGCAGGTGCAGACGGACGTGGCAGGTTGACTGGACAAACACTGAGGGGTAAGGACTGGCAGAGGCACAGGGGGAACAGAACAAAACAGAATAAGCAGACATAAGAACCAAAAGGAGAAAAATAAAACCAACAACAAGCACAAAAAGACAATTAAAAAAAGCCCAAAACACAAATCCCGACAGCTTCACGCAGGAATCTCACAGCACTGGACTTTTTTTATAGACGTTAATGCACATGCTCATATTGGGTATTTTGCAATGCATTGTGGCCTAGATAAATTCCTGCCTACTTTTTGTTTGTTAAACCAATCAACAGTCATATCTAGCTATGTTTTAGCGCTGCAGTCATTCCGACACCCGGCAACATTGAATGTTGAGGACATTTTGCTGTCACAACGTAAAATACCAATGAAACTAATGTATATCAATCAATCAATCAATCAACTTTATTTATAAAGCACATTTTAAAAACCACAGGGGTAACCAAAGTGCTGTAC
>JARVGQ010000759.1:10190191-10204173 GCA_031762355.1 Hypsolebias martinsi | reverse complement strand
TTTTGAATGTCCAGAGGACCAGACTTAGCTTTTTTGGATTTTTCTACCTGGATTACTGAGCATGCATCAGGGTAATGCCTCTTTATGTCACATGACAATGTATTGCCAGAAACACTTTTATTCATTCAACCTTTATTTAGACAGGCTAATCCCATTGAGCCTTGGGGACTCATTTACAAGAAAGAACTGACTTCTTAACAAAGAATGATGACAACAGTGACTAAGAACAACAACAGGCAGTCATAAAATAGGCATAGGTATGCAAATTTAATTTTCTCTCTCTTTTATTTTTATTTTTATAAATCGAAACAATCAAAACAAAATAGCAACCAGGACAATCAAGAGGAATAGTAACGAAAAACAGCTAGATTATAAGGCAATTTACAAAACTAAAAACAGGAACATGTCTGCATTTGTTTTTGCCAGGAACTTATCAAATGTTTAATGTCACTCAGAGAGGTCAATGTCAAGAGCTTCAGGTCTTTTTGCAAGATATTCCAAGAAACAGAGGAGGCGTAGAAGAAGGCCCTTTTGCCAAGTTCAGCCCTCACTGAGGGAACACTGCATGTAGTAATGTCCTGAGAGCGCATGTTGTAGCTGCACTCACGCAGAAACATGTAGGAGATGTCTGAAGGCAGCAGACCAAGAAATGATTTAAAGATGAAAAGGTACCAATGGGAGAGTCTGCGTGAGGTTAATGATGACCAGTTAGCCAGTGAATACATGGTGCAATGATGGGTGCGGTAGTTGCATCCAGTTATGAATCTTAATGCATCGTGATAGGCAGCATCCAGCATCTTCAGGGTGTTTGTAGGAGAATTCATGTAAATAATATCACCATAATCAATGGAGGGAAGGAAAGTCGCATTTGCAAGGCATTTCCTAGCATTCAGGGTTAGACAGGATCTGTTTCAGAAAAAGAAACCCAATTTAATTTTCAGTTTCTGTACTAGGTTTTCCACGTGAAGCTTAAAGGAGAGATGTGAGTTGACCAAGATACCCAAATATTTATAGGAATCAACAAAATCAAAAGGGACACCATTTGAGGATAAAATCAGAGGAAGAATTAATGGTACATACTGACTTTCTGTTTGAAAAAAGCATCCCTTTGGCTTTATCAGCATTTAGGACAAGTTTGAATCATAATCAGAATCAGAATAAGCAGTTGCATCATTGCACCAAGGTACAGCGAGAACAAGTACGCACAGTCGCCCGAAAGATGGACCATGTGTACGAAGCTGCAGCTAATTTGATCAGCGCAGCCTTTCTTATTCTTTTCAGAATGATAATCTTCGATATGAAAAGGGGGAAGAACTATGAGGGTAGATAGTGGTATTACAAAAAAGATCTTTCACATCTTGTCTATCAGGACACGATTTGGGACATCAAAAAACTACCAGCAAGCACAATTAAAAACAGATTACATATGCATTTGAGGTTAAGGTGGTGAGATTTGTCCATGAGCCTTTTTCAGATTGGCCACAGTTCTGATGATATTGTTCAGCCAGCAGTTCTGATAAGCTTGCACAGAAAGTTCTCGGGGGTGGGGGTGGTGGAGGGTGTGATAGATGAAGCCTATTATCCTTGGTTACTCATGACCCAGGAGAAATTTGATAGTCAGCCCATTTCCAAGGCCAGCGGGGAGTCAGATTCAGATAAGCTTGATTGTTGATTTTCTTCAGGCAGACAGATTTTTTTTCTTCAGTAGCTAGTTTGTGCTAGCTAGCTGATGCTAACGGTAGAAAAGCCTAGCCCAGTATGCTGGGTCAAAGTGGTAACCTGCTGAATTTAAACCACCCAGGGTTGGCTTGGTCCAAAGAACCAGCACTGGACTACAAACTGGGTTGTTTGTATTATTCTCACTGGCATCATCTTCATTTCTTGAAATGAGTAAAACAAAGATAAAAACAGCAACATATTTTTCAGCATGCATGTTGGGCCCTGTAATGGGCCCAGGACTACGGGGCTTGCTGCAGTGCTGTTGGTGATCGATGTTCAGACTACAGGCCTGAGCCTCCTTCAGTTGCACCACCCAGCTCTGCTCAGAGTGCTCCACTTCCTGTATCCTCCCAACTTTATCCAAGCAGAACAAAGTTCCTGATGGAGAACTGAAGCCCCCCGCAGCTCCCTGCTCTCTGTTGGTTAAATAAGCCATTTCACCTCCTTTTCATCCTCCTCGCTCGGTTCACGCGACTTGTCATCTCATTACGCCGAGATGTCGGGCGGTGCAGCTTCGTTCACATGGAGCTCTGAAGCTTCACCTCGCGCCGACTCTGCTCTGCAGATTCTAACTGCTTCACACTGGAGCGAGTTACGACTGACTTCCTGTAATGATTTGAGCGCTGAGTCAGCATTCACAGACGGTTTTCTTGTTTATAGTTTGTTCTGGATGAGTTTTACGATCATTATTTCCCAGTTTTTATCAATCATGCATTAAAACATTCTGCTCAATTGCTAATGTTGCAATATCACTTTTAGTTTTTGGACCTTCTTTACTTTTTGAAGGATTTAACTATTTTATTAAAAAAATTGTACAAATGTGTTCTCCATTTTCTTCAATATCCTTGTCTGAAAACTTCTTCAACATAAATGCTCTATTTTTGTCTTCTAATCGCCTTTTTTTTTTGCTCATTTTATTTTTTACCGTTCATGTTCGATGTTGTTCCCGATACAGTCTGGACTCGAACTCGCAACCTCAGGATTACAAGATGAGATGTTTTTTATTGAGTTTATCTTTTGGCTTCAGTTTTGCTAATTTTCTCTTGTAGTTACATTTTATTTATTGCAGCTCTTAACTGTGCAGTTTTTATTTCCTAGCTACTATTTAGCTAATTTTAGCTTTAAGATGTTGTTTTGTTGATCTTAGCTTTTAGTTAGTTTTTTAATTTTATTTTAGCATTTAATTGCATTTTTTATTTTTATTTTAGTTTTAGCTACTGTTTTGCTAATTTTAACTTTTAGGAATTTTTGTCATTTCAGCTCTTAACTACAATTTTTATTATAATTATTTTAGTTATTGTTGTGCTCATTTTAGCTTTCAGATACTGTTTTGCTAACATTATTTACTAGATATGGTTTAGTTGAGTTTAGTTTTTAGCTACATTTAGCTATGGTTTTGGTCATTTTAGCATCTACAGTTTTCTTTATTTTGGTATTTAGCTGCTGTTGTTCTAATTTAAGCTTCAGCAGTTCATTTTAATATCACATTTCAGCATTTGTTTAAGACCCAGTGTCCATTTAAATGTCTGGTTATTATTAAAATCAATCAGTCTATAATTTAAATGCATCTTTTTATCGAATACTGTAATATTTTGTCTCTTTTCATTATAGACTAGTTTGCGTGTAAAAAGTGAAACTTGTGATTTTCTACAGATCACTTGTTCTGTTTAAACAACCACCCAGAAACTTCTAAAGAAACACTTCAATACGGAACGAGACAAAAAGTGATCTGTAGTATTTGTGAGTGACAGTTGTGTAAGCAGCCGATGAATGTTCAGATAAACCTGAGCTTGTTTTTGTGGTGTTTGGCGTTGATAATGTCATTTTGAGATGGAGGACCTCTGATGCAGGTGAACAGTGGGGGCTCATCTGGGCCGGCCGGCTGTGATTTGCAGCAGCAGGATGGTGTCATTTCCCTGCTGAAAAAAAAAAGAAGCCCAAAACATATTCTGCTCAAATTGATTGTGTCGCCTCATCGCTTCTGAGGCCAACAGGGCAGAGGAACGGCCATAATTGAGATGAGTGTTAGCGAAACCTTAAATATACGGCAGCTGATATATCATTACCCATAGACTTGACCCCACCTGACCTGCTCCCATGTGGGGGGCTCGGGCCGGCGTCAGACAGAGCGAGGGGCCCGCCGCAGCTCACACGGCTAAATCAACAGCGTCTTGCCTCGTGTCGGAGTGTTTTGCTTCAACGGTTTCATGAAAAACTAATCATCTGCTCATCATGGAGATCAAACACACGCCGGGCGCTGCCATTAGGAAAAGCAATCTGACGGAGCTGAAAGAGGCAGCAGCCCGGATTGAATCATTTCAGGATTAAAAATGGCTCCTCCTCCTCCTCCTCATCGCTCTCACCCAAAGCAGTCCATTTGGCTCCTTGTGTCCCTTTGCATGTGTTCGTCTGTTAGCAAAATGTTGAACAAACTAATGGACAGATTATCATGAAATGCTTGTAAAGTGTCTGAATGTTTTTGAGCCATTCTCGCTTTTCAGATCCATCTTTCAAAAGTTTTTCAGCTCATAACTCGTCCCTCAGTTTTTGTTCTCTTTCAACAATTCATGTCTCAAAACGTTCGGCTCGTTCGGGACATTCCTGCTGGGACTTTTGGTTTTTGTGCAGTTTTTAATTCTTGAAGTGTTTAACTTTGTCGGCCATGTTTTACTCGTTGAAAATAAACGAAGTTCTCTTCACATCCTTCGAACCCTTTCAGCTGTTTGAAACCATTTACTGCGCATTTCAGCTGGTTTGTGCTAATTTCAGCTTCCTTTAGCTCCTTTTACCTTCTTTCTGTTCATTTTTTCCCATTCCTTTTTCCAGCTTTTTTCTGACACCTTTCAGCTTATTTCTTCTAATTTCAGCTTTTTTGTTTTTCTTTCTGCCTTTTAAGCTCCTCTTAGCCTCTTTCAGCTAATTACACTTCTTTGGGCTAATTTCAGCTTTTTTTCCTACTTTTCAGCAGATCTCAACTGTTATGTGCTCTTTTCAGTTACTTTCTGCTTATTTACATTTTTTTGTGTTTAGCTTTTTTTGTGCTAATTTCAGCATTTTGTGCTTTTTTCAGCTGATTTTTAGCTAAATTTTGCTGTTTTGCTTATTTGATAAACTTTTTGTTTTAATTTCAGCTTTTTTGTGATCCTTTTGGATTTTTTCTACTAATTCAGACTTTTTACACTGCTTTCATATGTTTTTTGTTGTTGTTGCTAATTTCAGCACGCTTCTGCTACTTTTAGCTTCTTTCTGCTACTTTCAGCTTATTTCACCTACTTTATTTTGGAAATTATGGCTCTTTTGTGCTTCTTCATGCCTTTTTTACTTTTTAGATAAGATAAGATAGGCCTTTATTGATCCTGCATGTGTATTTCAAGTAGGCTTTAGCTTGTTCAGCTGCTTTCAGAATAGCCGTTCTGCAGTCACACTGCATTTTCACTGGAAATGACATTTCTCTTTTTATTAGTGTTAGATCTACCTTGTAACTTCAGAAATTTGTTTGATTTCCTCATGTTTTATACATAAAACAAACTGAATTATTTCAAAAGCTTCAGAAAATTATTTCAAAGGAACAATGTTTTCTCCAGGACAACTTTTATAATTTTTTTATGCATGGATACGACTTTTCATCTTATTTAATTTGTCTTTTTCAAATGAAGAGCAAATAACAAATTTATCAATTTCCACTTCAGAAGCAAACATAAAACGAGGCAAAGGTCAAAACAATCTGCTCTAAGGAAAGAAAACAGAAGAGAAATAAAGTTTTCCAAAGCAAGTGGAGAAAAGTGGACTTGTTTCGAGGAAAGCATTTAAAGTTGTCAAACCTCCCGGGAGGTCAGAGGAGAAAAAGATGATTTATTATGAACGAAACTTAAAACAATTACGTTCCGAAGCCCCGGACTTACTTAAGCAAATAAAGTGAAAATAAAGAACAGCTATGTAATGTTTGATACACCCGCTGAACGTAATAACATTTTGTTGTTTCCACAAAGTGGACTGGAATGAAATTAGAGGTCCCTGCAGCCCGTAATGAAATGTGGCGCCGCCCGACTCTAATGTAGTTTGTCATCATGTGGAGATATTAATGCTCCTCTCTATGATTCCCCTCAATGATGCACAAACATCACACTGCTCCGGACCAAGAGCGACTGCTGCACTTTAACATTTGATGAGATAAAACGTGATATGAACGGCTCAAATTATATCAGACTTATGCATGAACTTTATAAAGTTGAAGTTTAAGATGTAACTTAAACTCAACATCAACCTGTAAACCTGGTTTTACGCTTATTAGGCTTGTCACGATAAACAATAAATCAATTCTTCACATGACAAATGAAACTTATCAACCTCATTTTCATTTATATGCTTTATTGTTTCTTCGTGTCTCTTTCTACTCAAGACACTGGATGACAAAAGGTTCAACCCTGGTGTTCTTCACTGACCCCTCCCTTTCTCTTTTCTCTTTAAAATCAGTTTTAACCGTCCAAAATCACATTTTTGTATCGTTAAAATCAGCTAAGCTGAGAAGCTAAGCTACAAGCTAAGCTAACAGGCCAACCTTGGGAAAAAACCTTCAACTTTTCGAAGCTCCAAAATTCACGGTTGAAACCCGTGCCTTCGAGTAAAAGTTATTTTTCTTTGGGTGACAAATGCTATGCTATAGAGCTCAAACCACACAGAGTGTCTGCCATTTTCAGAACCGAAAATACGCTGCTCGCTCCCACATTATCCATCCTTCAGTTTAAATAGTCTTATACTGCCATCTGGTGGTCAAAAAAGGTACTACATGCCAAACAAATTAACCAACATTTCTTCTTAAATTGGACAATAAATACCAATTATTGCCAAATTACTAATTATTGTCATATTTCAAACAATATTATCATTTATCGCAATATTTTCTGAGACAATTAATCACCCAGCAAATTTTATTGTGGCAGGCCTAACGCTTATACCGTCTCATGATTTTCACTTGACATCAACTTTAAACAATCAGAGTTAAAAATATACATTTCCTTAAAAAGTTTAGATTTAAGTCTTGTTAAAAAAAAGCGATATAAGAAATATCTAAATGTTATCCATAAATATCAATAAAGCAACAATAGTAAAAATGCTACGTTAAAGTGTAAGGAACAAGACTTAACAAATGTACAGCGTACGACACATTTTACTGTCGTCGACAAATATAGGAATGGCCCGGAAAAGTAAAGACCTTATATAACATTTGACCTTGATTCTTTACCTTGACCTTGGATCTGTGGTGAGGAGAAGTGTATGTAATACTTGGTCTGGTGATGGTGCATATGTTTTTGATGATGTGTATGAAGTTTCATTAAACGGTCTTGAGTGGATCAGAAGTTATGGGTGGTACAAAAGAACGTTTATGGACGTACAGACAGACAGAGGCTGTACCACAACGTGTCCACATTTCAAGGGGCATATAAAAATGAAACAACTGGCTGGAACTACTGAAAGGAGTTTTAACACAATATTCCTTAAAGGGAGGCATATTGGTTACGGTTTTATGTAGACTGAACCCAGGAATGCAGCCTCGCACAAAAAGCAAGCTCCCCCACTCCCAGGTCAGACTCTGGAAAGCACCAAGAGACTCGTGGAGGCACAAGAACCCCAAATGAATAATTTATAAACACACAATGCTCCACTGAAAAAGGAGTGGGCACTAAAGGAGTTAAAGGATTGGGGCTGATGAGTGGAGTGGCTGCAGCTTTGACAGGTGGAGGTGGCAGGATGTCTGGAAAAGTACTGAGGAAAAGAGGCTGGTGGCACAGAGGAACACACAAGGACTCCACACAAGAATCACAAAACATAAAATAACCACAAAGGACTAAAAACACAAAAGACTACAAAAAAAAAAAAAAATAGAGATCCTGAAAATTGCGTCCACAGACAAGAGTTTTAGACTAAGACGTCTTCATGTGACAAAATGACCAAATTGAAAATAGTTTTGCACAAACTCATGAACTGTTGTGTTGTCAATTGTTGTTCCAATATCTAAAAAACAGACTGAGTTCTAGCTGTTTTTGTGTTTTGTAAAATCAGTTGTCTGTAGCATCCACCTTGAATTAGCTCAGATTAATGAGATGTCGAGGTAAAGTTTCATTAAAACCTGTCCTGTAGTTCATGTGCCACGATGGCAGGAGGCCAAGACCCAGGAATGACAGACTCAAATGATAAAACATTTTTTATTTAAAAACTTTTAAGAGTCAGAGGAGATACGAGGAGATGTACAGGGAACACGAAGGACGGTGGTATGGAAACCAACAAGACAGACAGAATAAATAGGCCAGGGCTCATGAGGAAGAGGAGCGACCTGAGCTGTGTGCTGACTGGGAACAGGTGGGAGTGGCAGGCTGAGTGAAGCAGGAAGTGATGGAGAAGTGATGACACAGAGGAAAACACAAGCAACAAAACTAAAAAGGCACAAAACATTACAGAACAACAAAACACACAAGCTGAACATAAGAAAAGACAAGCTAAATGTAACAAAAGAGTAGCTAAAAGCTAAAAGAAGCAAATTTCTGGAAAGAATCTAAAAGCAGCAAACTTGTTTTTCTTCTTCCAGCTGCTCCCTTCTTCATGGGTCACCAGAGCGAACTAACTTGCACAAAGACTTGGTAATTGTTTTTACACTGAATGCCCTTCCTGACACAAGCACAGACCACCGAGCTACCACAGCCCTCTGTGTAGAGCAGAGAGCTGCTATCTAGGGTGTCCAAAAGAGAAGATGGTGGGGGTGAAGAGCCTTGTTCAAGGACCCACGGTGAGGTAAACGAGGGTGGAAGAAGGTGTGGGGGCTTCACCTTTCCCACACACATTTTGATGTTATCTGTCTGGGGAATTTAACCGGCAACCTTCTGATCACAGGCTCTAACCTCTCTCCCCACTGGGACCAAACACAAGTAGCCAACTAAAAGTAGCATAAGAAAATAAGACACAGAGCCAGCAAATCAGATTTTGAAGAGAATAATGCCTTTAAAGGAGCAAAAGAAATCTCATGTCTACGAGGAAAATGTTTGAAAATAATTTAAATATTTTGAAAAATAGAAAAGTTGCCAAAACCTAAAGTCAGTGCACTCATCTCCTGATTGAGCTGAAAGTTTTAACATATGAAATGTCTCTAACACAACAAAGTATGCAATAAGCTGACAGAATGGAAAGATGTACAAAAAATATTGAAAACAAGAGTCTTCTACGTTCTCAGGATGCAGTTGACAGAAACGGCCTCCTCACTGGAGACGTTCTTCAGATGGACTCCTGGACGTCCCACTGGGACCAGACACAATAACATACAGTCGTTCCCACAATAGAGAACATGAATACAAATCCCCCAAAGCTGCAGTATCAGTCGTGCATCTTCTGGGTTACCCCTCATTACAAACATCAGTCCTCGGGGCAGAAACGTGCAGACCCGCATTTGCACCTCGCTGTTTTACATGAAGTGGTCTTCTGGTGGCAGAAGGTTCATTTGTGGTTTCTGTGAGGCACAAATAAAGCTCAGTGTGTCTAATTGTACCGTCACCCCTAAAAGCCAGATTACGAGGAGAAAGCTGGGTCGTTATATTGCGCTGAGGAGGTGTTGGCTAATCTGCGAATAATGTTGAGGGTGAGGGAGGGGTGCTTGGATTTTGTTGTCTGGCAGCTCATCTATATTTTATGTTGCCACTCAGACAAATGAAACAGGAGCTACCCGGAACAAAGGGGTGGGGGGACCCTGTGACACTTCAAAGGGAGGTCCTATGGGTGGTTTCTTATTGAAGCTAGGTCTGTACCGACCCAGACCTACATACTGACTCCCCCCCTCTCCTCACAACCCATGCTGGGAAGCTGCTGGGCCTCATTAACCCTTAAACAGGCTTGTGAGGAGTTCTAGATACTAATTACTCCACCGACACACTTCAAGAAACACTGCGGTTCTGACACACAAACCAAACAACACCCGTCACCAGTCGATAGTTCGGTCAGGTTGATGGGAGATGCTCCGAAGTCTCTGAATGAAAAGCCAGAGCGCTGTTTTGTTTCCGTTAACATATTCAGAAACTTGCTACGCCTCCTTTATATGCCCCAACGTTGCTGTCGCACAATGGTCGTTTTTCACGATTCCTGACAGTGATAATGAGGAGAACAGAAAGATGAAAGGAAGAGGAAAGTTAAGGGACACTGGGAAGGAGACAGAGAGGCTTGAATCAAAGGAGGGTCTAATTGAGGTAACACGGGCAGCCAAATCCTCTGCTTCATTTGCATAAAGGAGTGCAGCTTCATTTGGCCATCTCTAACGGCGCTAATGTCTTAACAAATTAATTCTGCTAATTAGGCACGCCCATGGTGCTCACCAGCAGATTAAACAAACAGATGCTTTGTATCCCTGGGTGGGTTTAGAGGTGCATTTCTGTGGGCAGGATCATCATGTTGCCTTTGTGGTGCCAAGTTCAGTTCTGAAGACCATCTAACAGCCAGGAACTCTCATACATCATAAGCAGCTAAAATTATAACAAAATGATAGAAATTACATTTTCTCTGTGAACGCTGAAAATGAAGAATTGGGTTGAACTTTGCTGGAGAGGCTAAAACTGAGTAATTAATGCTAAAAGTAGCAAAAAGTTAGGTAAATCTAGCAAACAGCTACTACAAGTAGCAAATGACTAGTTAAAAGTAACACAACAGTTTAGCTAAATTCTAAAAGTGGCTTAAGAAGCCAAAAATTATAGTTTTCCATCAGTATACTGAAGCAGATTTCATGAACAATATTTTAACGGAACTAAAGACGTCTTAATGGTTTTCTTTGGGAAAAATAGCAAATTAGGTTAAATATTTCCAAAAATGTAAAAGCTATAAAAACCAGAAGTTATAGCCCTAAGCTTCCAAATGAGTTGAACATTTTTATTTATGAACGCTAATATAGCACAAAGTGTGTAAAAGTAGTTAGGTTAAAAAGTGTAAAACAGGAAAACAGGAGTTTGAATGCTACTTTTAGCTTTAAGCTAGTTTTTTATTTTATTTTATTTATTTTATTTTTTACTAGTTTTATCTTCTGCCTTGTGTTCTGCTGCTTTTAAACAACCCGCCTTCATATACAGTATCTCCTCCTACATGTCACTTCGTCAGTGCAGCAACAGTGTGCACTCTCAGGACATTATTACATGCAGTGTCCCTTCAGTGTGGACTAAATTTGGCAAAATGGCCTTTTTTTCCACTCTGCTCCTGTTTCCTGGAACACCTTGCAAAAAGAGCTGAAGCTCTCGACCTTGATCTCTTTTTAAGGGATTTTAAACTACTGTTAAGTTCAATGCAAAAATCAGTGCAGCCTTGTTTCTGTTTTTAGTATTTTACCTTGTTTTATAATGTAGCTTGTTTTTATTTTGTTTTATATCACTACTTTTTTTTTACTTTTGATTTTATATGCATTTTATGGCTGTTTATTGCTATGTGTACCTCATCTGTTGTCTGTCTAAAACAGGTCTCTTGAGTCCTCATGACTCAGTGAGACTAACTTGTATAAATAAATGTTGAATGAATGAAAAACCTAGCCTTAACCTAGCATTTAGCTGCCTTCAAGTTTTAGCTAATGCTGGGGCTGAGGTAGCTCAGTGGTTTAGTGCTGCAGCCTTGTAATCAGCTATGGTTTTGCTATTTTTGGATAGCATTTAGCTAATTCTAGCATTTGCTGCTATTATTTACCGCATGTTTTGCTTTTTTTTTTTTTAAAAGCTTTTAGCTATTGTTCCATTAGCTTTAATAATTCTGTTTCAGCTCTCACTGCATTTTTACAGAAAATGCAATTTCTCTAGATAGCTTTTAGAGTTAGCCAAACTCATGATGGTTAGCTAGCTAAATGGATAGATGAATACTTTATTAATCCGGGGGGAGGGGGGAATTCGAGGACACATATGATTATGCACAAGGTAGTAGTACCATATTCATGATAACAAAAAATACACACACACACACATACATATGTACATGGGTCCACAAACCTAAAAAAATGCTATAACTTAGCTATTTAGTTCAAATCTAGTGGGGGAGTAGCTGAGAGTCATCACCAATACTTTGATCTGTGTTTAAAACTTTGTCATGCTAGGTGGTGGGTGATATGCATTCTTCCTTCAGAATGTGAGCCAAACCCCTCCCGACAGATTTTTAGAAGTCGTTTCTGATGTGTTTCCTGTGAGGTTAAGCTCCTCCCACCTTTACAGGTTGCAGCTCCAGCCCCGCCTCCCCTCTCGCCTCCTGATGGAGCAGTGTGTGTGACAGCTGCTGCCCTCTTGTTGAAATGAATAGATTATGAGCAGTAATTAGGTACACAGTGAAATCAATGCGCTCTGGAGCGAGACCTGAGGCTGGGGGTGCAGGGTGGGAGGTTGGAGGGGATTGTTTTGGGGGAGCGGCTGAGGAAAAGAGGAAAGGAGTTGCAGAGGGAGTCAGGAAGAGGCCATAAGGGAGCAGAGGAGGGTGGGGAAGGGGCTTCAAATTACTGCCTGTTGAAGGGTTGTCAGATTTATCTGAGCCTGGGTTTACTTTCATCGTTTTGACCACCTCGTCGTCACCAGTCTCCAACACTTCGGTCCGCTTGTCCCAACTCCTTTCGACTATGACCAGACATGTTTACAGACCCAGTGGAACTCCCAATCACAAACATCTCTGCTGGCAATTTTAAAAAAATCACAAACTGGTGCTTGGTCCTCAAAATTACATGTTCCTCTTGACGTGTTGTTCTCCCGCCCTGCGGTGTGCCCGTAGCACCCGCTGCTTATGTTTGTCAGTCAGTGCTGCAACACTCGCAATGTTGTCTTTGCTTTCTCTGTGTCTGGGGTGGGGGTGGGGGGACTGACGGAAACTCTTATCGTTGTTTCATTGACGAGGTTTGTATTTCACCAGACGATGCTTCTAGCCGTGGTGTTGGGTAGGAAGAGTGCCTCTGTTTTGCTGATGAGACCGGGATGATGGTGTAAGATGGTGTTACACCCCCTTACCCGCCCCCCAGCTCTGAAAATGCCCTCCAGTGATGCATCCTGTGGCAGAGTGCTGCCTGACCCGCCTGTGATCTCCTTCATAATTAACATAAGCTTGTTAGTCAGGGTTGGGTGGTAGCACCGCAGTTCACACACTCACTTACACACTCATCTACACATGCACACACAAAGATCTGCTTGAGAGGAATAACCGAGTTATATAACACCTAAGCTAAAAGAATCACAGCAATGGAGGGTGAAATTTACAGGAAAATCAATGCGTTTCTGTCACTTTTTAACTCCCTTACGTTTTCATTTTGCTGTAGTTCAAATAACACTCATCAGCTCCAGCGCCTTGGGTAAATCCGATCAAATTTACTCTGAAAATGACTCTGGAGCACTTTAATAGGGTCATGAATATGAAGTGCTGAATGGGCATGTGTCATATTTGTCCAATTTATCCCAACCTCATTTGGACGTAATGAAGACACGCACCTACTTCTGATTATGGCTCTTGACCTCCTGCTGAAAGGATAAATAGAATCTCCTTAACCTATCAGGATGGAAATCAGTCTCCGTGTGCGTGAGTGTGTGCGCCAATTTATTCTCCATTGGACTAAACACAAGTGTTTAAACACTTATTACGCCATTATCAACTTACCTGTGAGGTTAGAAGCCTCGCTAAAGCACGGCTTCAATGAAATAATCTTTATTAAAATACGTAGAAAAAAAAATCAGTGGGACAGTTAGAGGAAAAGAAGATTAAATCCCTGTTTGGGTTAAGAAATGACCAAGTTGGATCAGTTTTGGTCAAATCTTTAAAACAACTGTTCAAAGCTTAACGTGAGATGTTTTGCTGTGTTGAATGACTTTCACTGCTGCACATTTTAGCTCAGTATTGGTAATTTGGCTGAGTTGTAGCCATTTTATCGTTTGCTACGTTTGCTTAGCTTTGGTGGCCATGCTGAATGAAATTGACTTCTGCAGAAGGTAGAGGGACACATCCAGCAATGTCCAGTCAGGTCATCTGGACGATTAATTTTTTTGTGCTAAGACATTTCACTAAAATGTTTCGCTTTTCATAAAAAAAAAAAAAAAGAAAAGAAACCGGTGTCCAGATGATGTGACTGAACATTATTGGATTTTGTACCTGGATTATTGCGCATGGACTTTGGTGTTTTGAACCAGTTTGACATGACTGTCGATGAGGGAGAGGGCGGGATCCGGAGGAGAGGGCGTGCCCCAGAGGCCATCTTAGCACCAACATAACTGATTTTGTCTACTTTGGAGTAGGCT
>JARVGQ010000759.1:10030960-10042687 GCA_031762355.1 Hypsolebias martinsi | reverse complement strand
GGCATGCCCACTTTGCAGTTTTTGAATCTCGTCTCAGGGCGGAGCTACCGTTTCACCGTGGGGTAAGTCCCTCTTTAAATAGGAGGAAAGACAAAAAAAAAAAAAATCACATGTTAAGGATATAAATAATTACAAATACAAACAGTTAGAGTAGAGCAAATAAAGACAACAGCAGAGTGAGGAAATGTCAGTTTGTCCTCCAGCAGTGTAAGAAGCCTATAGCAGCATAAGTAAGGGGTAGGTCAGAAGACCAAAGCCAACACTAACTATAGGATTTATCAAAAAGGAAAGACTTAAGCAGCATGATGGATCTGTGGTTAGCACTGTTGCCTCACAGCAAGAAGGTCCTGGGTTCAATCCCCGGTTAGATCTGAAGTCTTTTAGTGTGGAGTTTGCATGTTCTTCTCGTGCTTGCGTGGGTTTTCTCCAGGTACTCCGGTTTCCTTCCACAGACCAAAAACATGCATGTTGGGCAGCCTTCATGTCCAGACCCCACTGGCAAAAGAGGTCTGTGATTTTAATGGTATTTGCCTGGTTAAATAAAGGTTAATAAGCCTAATCTTAGACAATGTGTCAGCCTTACGGCTAGAAACTGAAAGTTGGTTCCACAAGAGAGGAGCCTGATGATGGCAGATTCCGACCAATGTGCAAAGCCTTCTCCAACACATCCCAAAGATTCTCAATGGGGTTAAGGTCTGGACTCTCTGGTGGCCAATCCATGTGTGAAAATGACGTGTCATGCTCCGAGAAACACTCTCACAATTCGAGCCCGATGAATCCTGGCATTGTCATCTTGGAATATGCCCGTGCCATCAGGGAAGAAAAATCCATTGCTGGAATAACGTGATCATTCAGTACATTTAGGTAGTCAGCTGACCTCATTCTTTGAGCACATACTGTTGATGAACCTAGACCTGACCAACTGCAGCAACCCCAGATCATAACACTGCCCCCACAGGCTTGTACAGTAGGCTCTAGGCATGATTGGTACATTATTTCACTTGCCTCTCTTCTTACCCTGATGCGCCCATCACCCTGGAACAGGGTAAATCTGGACTCATCAGACCACATGGCCTTCTTCCATTGCTCCAGAGTCCAAAAAAAAAAAAGGTTTCAATTTGCTAGAGAACATAAAGATTGGTTAACCTCACTGATTAGTGGTTTTCTTAAGGCTACCCAGCCTTTCAGTCACAGTCCATTGATTTCCCTTCACAGTGTGCATGTGGAAATGCTCTTACTTTCACTAACATAGCCCAGAGTGCTACTGTTGTTTTTCTTTGATTTGATTTTAAACGATGATTGCCGATCACGAGCATTCAGGATTTTTGTTTCGGCCACATTTCTTCCTCGAAGACGATGGGTCCTCCACTATCCTTCCAGTTTTTAATAATGCATTGGACAGTTCTTAACCCAACTGTAGTAGCTTCTGCAATCTCCTTGGATGTTTTCTCTGCTTGATGCCAATGATTTGACCCTTCTCAAACAGACTGACATCTATTCCACAACCACGTTATGTGTCTTTCAACATGGTTGTTTAAGAAATGAGATGCAACTCATTGCACCAGTTGGGGTTAAATAAATTCTTGTCAGCTGAAAAATAATCACCCATGCACTGCTTATCCAATAGAGGCTCATTTGCTTAGTTAAATCCAGGTGGGAACATTTTTTGGGCCAGGCAGTATATTTGTTAAAATCAGGTGGTTGTGGCAGCCATCTTAAAATGGGTATTTACTCTAAATATTAATCAGTTGTTGAGGTAACGTTGATTATAACGTTGATTACTTTTAGCAAGTTCCATTAAAATCCACCCAGAAGTTCATGAGAGACTTCACTAACAGACAACCCCAAACCAAACCATTATGATCTGTCAGAAGAAAAATAAATGGAGGTGCTGTAAACCCCTGGCATATTATTTCCAAACAAGCTTTTGTGAGCTGAACTCATGATCTCTTGGCGCAACAAGATTTGAAATATGCCTGGTGCTCAGAGCGCATGCCAAACATCTGCGTCTGCACGGCTTCATTCATTTTGCACAAGGTCGAGCCCGCCTGAGCGTGAATTAAACAGAGGTTCGCAGCCATCCCTGACCAGGATCCATTTCACTTCATACACTCTCCGCCTTTCAGATACGAAAACATAAATAAAATAAAATAAATTGAGCGAGAGAGGGAATGTCTGACCTTTTTCGGTGCACAGTCTGTAAAGTGATGTGATTCAAATGTGTCAGAAAGATGAGAAAACGTGTGGAGAAGCAGAAACTGAAGGAAGAGAGCAAATTGGCGATACTGACAGAGGAAAGTTCTCTTATGTTACTTTTTTTTGGCACCTTGTAAAACTTAATCTCCCAGAATATCTATTTTGATCAAAGCACGTGTCACTCAAAGTCAATTGATTATTAAAAAAGGCCATTTTGGTTTGAAAAATGCCGACTTTCTCCTGGCTGTATGAATCTGTAGCTGAGGGGTCACCATATGATGGAACATGTGAACAAACAAACAAAAACACTGTCTTGAGCAAACATTTGACCCGTGAGCCAGCAGCTGTAAGGTTCTGGCCCAGAACGTTTGACAGCACCTTGTTAAAGGGACATTCTTGAGGGAATTCACTGTTTGATTTCACTGATAAAAGGAAATGTTAAACATTTCTCATCCTGATCTTTTGATACAACTTTTGAGTCCTGGATGCTAGATTGGCCGGTCCGTTTAATATTCTGGCTTCACAGCATGTGTGAGACCAATTATCCACCGGGTCATTACCGATGTGACACCGCCGACTGAAGGATTTAAGGGAAAATGGATGAATTTTGATTGAAAGATTCAGAGGCTCTTTGTACAGACAAGAAACAAATGATTCCAGTGTCCTCTGAGGGATTCAGCAAACTGTAACAAAACAAAAAAAGAGCTAAAATTATTCTGAAAATGCCAAGTGCTGAAAACCTTGATTTGGATTTGTTTAAAAATACTGAATAGTTGGCGCTGAAACCAGCTAAACATAAGCTAAAACAAAGCAAAACATGAGCTAAAATAGGCATAATACAAATTAAACAGGAACACAAGCTAAAACTAGTGGAAAACAAACTAAGACTGGCACAAGCTAAAATAAGCAAACCATAAGCTACAAAGAGCAATGCAAAAGCTAAAACAACATTAAGAATGAGCTATATAACAAGAATACAAACTAAATCAAGCAAAACACAAGCTAAAACAAACAACGCACAAGCTAAAATGAGCATGACGCAAGTATATAAAGAACACAAGCTAAAACTAGCAAAAACAAACTAAAACTGGCTAAAATGAGTAGAACATTTGCTAAAACCAATGGGAGCTAAAATGTAATTGTGGCAAAATCAGCTAAATAAATTCAACCTGGAGAGACTCACACAGACGGGAAGACAATTAGAGTGTTTTATTGATGAGAGTTTCTTTGGCGGGACGTGCATGCCGAACCGCTGTGAGCATGCGTGTCCGGTGAAGGGAGATGGATCACAGAAATCCACCCCGGGACCCGAACCTGGCGGTGGAGTCAGGGCGAAGGAGAGGAGACCCAAAGACCACGAGACACCGGGTGGAGACGGGGAGGAGGCGGGATGCGGCATGGCTGGCAAACAGGAAGAGCCCGGGACGGAGGGCCCTGTATCCGGATCAGCTGGCTGATGACTGATGCGCTGCAGATGGGTGAGTTTGCCATGTTGAATTTTCGGCTAGCCTTCATTTGTCCCTAGGTGTGAGTGACAGATTGAATGTTGTGTGTCTCAAGGTGTCTCTGTGATGGACTGGAGACTAGTCCAGAGTGTCCCCTGCTTCTTGCACAGCGATGGCTGGACATGAGCACCAGTGACCTCCGCGACCCAGAAAAGGAAGAATCAAGTACAGACAATGGATTAAAACCATAGCTGAAAGCTAAAATGAGCAAAAATAATAAATTAAAGCTATAAAAAGATTTTTTTTACCTAAAACAAGCTAAATAGTAGCTAAAGCT
Organism: Hypsolebias martinsi; assembly: GCA_031762355.1. NCBI lineage: Eukaryota > Metazoa > Chordata > Actinopteri > Cyprinodontiformes > Rivulidae > Hypsolebias > Hypsolebias martinsi. The sequence goes on along the minus strand of JARVGQ010000759.1, from coordinate 10,038,709 downwards.
GATATAAACAAAACTGTAGCTTAAAGCTACATGCAAAACAGTAGCTAAGAGCTGAATAGCAAACTTATGTAGCTACAATTTTAAAGTATTATAACAAGACAAAAACAGGAACAATAGTTGTAGCAGATTTTAATGAAAATAATTCCAAAGGAATTAAAAAGATCTTAATGCATTTTTTTATAAGGACTTTTATTTTAAATTAAATATAAATGTTACGTAGACCAAACGTTAGCGCACAATATTCCAACTGGACCGTAACGTTTCACATATGAAAGGCTAAGCTAGCACAAGGTACAAAGTATGTCGAAGAAGTTAGATTGTAACAAACACACAATTTTAATTATAAACAGGGAAACAGTGAGGATGCTCACTTAGCATTCACAAACAAACAAACAAAACAACAGCACAAAGTTCAGCTTCAGACACTGAGACGTGTTTTTCATTCCTGAGCTGCCAAAAAAATAATAAATACACAATGAAAGAAAGAATCTTTGAATCGTAAACATCTTATTTCAAATCTAAAGTGTGCAGTCAGGAAACATTCAGGCTCTGAGTAAAGCAGCTGAAGAGATTTGATAATTGCACGAGTCCAGTTGTGAGCGCACGCTTGCTCGGCTGGCAGGTGGTACGGTAACAAGCAGCAGCTTTCAGCTGCAGTGATAACAGCTCATGATGCTTGCTCTGAGTCAGCTGACTGCAGGGACACAAGTGGGAAGTGGGGAATAAAAAGAAGTATTCATTACTGAAATTGTGTCGTTTATTTTGTTGTTGAGTCGTTTCACATATCACAAGGGTTCTGGATAATTACAGCTCAGGCTAATTCACTTTTAATCATTTTCCCCCCTCACCTGCATTGTGGAGAAAAAGCACGAGGAGGCGAGCAGCTCACGCACGCCTCTAATTATAGTTCCTCACACAGCAGCGGCGATGGCGCTAACCTGGTCATTTATGAGCAGGTTTGTGCTTTTAAATCACACTCCTGAACGTCTTGGCGATAAGAAAAGAATATCATCAGGCAGAATACAAACCGTCGGCATGTTCTTGTGAAGGCTCATAATTACTGAATGCTAGAATTAACCAGACTCCTTACGACTCGTGTTTCCGGCTTTCGCATCTTCTTCCGTCATATCTGAAGCTACGGCGTTTATGTCCCCCGGCTCCAGCTCGGGCAGACCTTGTAGTTATAAAATAAATAAATGACTTGTTTGACCTTGTTGTTTAATAGACACGAAAGATAAACATATTTGTTCCTGGTGTTATTCATGAGGCCGACTCAACAGCTCGGACAAGTCGATAAGTCAGAGGGAGGATCAGACCAAGGGGAGTCGTGTGATTGACTGCACGTGTTGGGGGGTGGGGGGGCTCACACAGCCTCGGGGTGGAGACACCTCCTGGAGGCCCACTCAGCACTGGGAGGTGGTGGTGGTGACTTTATTATCGGCACCTGGCAGTGACCTGATTCGTTGCTATGATCTAAACTGACACAGCTGCTTTGGACAAACCTCGAGACTGACGAGGATCTGCTGACCTCGGATCGTCCTTTGGCTTCATGAGCATCCATCCATCCATCTGTTACCCACTTCTTCATTTTTGTGTTGCAGGGGGTCACTGGTGCCCATATCCAGCAGTCACTGTGCAAGAGGTGGGGGACACCCTATACAGGTCTCCAGTCTATCATAGAGACAAATAAACATTCACTCTCTCACTCACACCTATGGACAATTTAGAGTTACCTGTCTAACATGCATGTTTTTGGTCTGTAGGAGGAAACAGGAGTACCCGGAGAAAACCCACGCAGCACGGAGAGAACATCCAAACTCCACCCAGAAAGTCCCCCGACCAGGGTTTGATCCGGTGACCTTCTCGCTGAGAGGCGGCAGCTCTACCAACTGTGCTACCCACGCTAAGAACACAGTTTTTAATGTCCTAATGCTGCTTAATAATCCAGGTTGATGAATACAAAAAGGTTGAGCCAGGTCCTTCTTTAAAAAAAGTTTCAGCTTTTATCCAAAAGACTTCTTCTGGATAAAATATGCTTCTGACTGAAGATCTCTTCTGGATAAAAGATGAAACATTTCAACAAAGAAGAATCCATTCAGAGGACCTGACTCAACCTTGTCAGAACTATTTTATACATATTTTGTCCACAATAAACTAATCAGTTATTTAGAGCTATCTGATATAAACGTATCAACTTTAAAACATATGTTTTTTTTTTTTTTACAATTTAAATGTTATTTAGTTTAAATAATTCTAAATTTCAGGTTTTATACACATCAAGAAAATATTTGTTTTATGGCAATTTTTTTTACATTAGAAAAATTTAAAAACAAAATGAAGAATTTTCTCCCATTAGTACACCCTTAGTGCTTTTTTTAAATTTAATTTAATTTTTATTTTTTTTTACAATTAATTAAATAAATAATTCCAGTCTAGAATTTTGTGAAGACCATCCAGTCCACCGGACCGTTCAAATGTGACCAATGAAAATGAGGCCTTGTTTTCGGTCAAACTTATTCCTGTCTCTCACAGGTCAGACATTGAGTTTTTTTTTTTTAAACTAATCTTTTTTATTATTATTATTTAACTCTTCCTGTGGTAAAAACATTACTTTCTAAATTGTTTTTTGCTTGTACTGGCCCGTATATGCAAAACAGCTGCTGCAGCACGGTGTGCCTGCTAATGACGTCCTGCTTTGGCTGAAACCAACGGCAGTCGGTGCTTATCAGCCGTGGAACGTCTGACTCTGCAGCCTGCATGCATGCAAAACGGCTTTTTAGTACTAAATGTTTACTTGTGCATGCTACACACGAGTCTTTGCTTGTTTAGCTGTAAAGACGTCCACACTAAAACAAATTTGAAAGTCGACCCGAGAGACGGGACTCCGCGGTGATGTCTGACCCGGAATGATGAAGCTCTTCTGAAGTGAGCTGAGCTCCTTCTTTCTAAATGTTTACAGAGGCTCTCAGGTATAAAGGTGGAGCATCATCTATGAGTTAATATATATGTATTTGGAAAGGATAGGGATAGAGGTATGTATAAAGAAAAACATTACTGAGAGGAGAGGAGTGCAGTATTTTATGATATAATAAATGTATGTTGGACTCCGTAGTTTTCTCCGGCCCCTTCCCTAACCTGACCCGTGATGACATGTTTAGCCGTATGTCGCTTTCAACCACTGGGAGTCCAGGAGGCGCTCTGATAACAACGTAGGATTTGTAGATAACTGGAGTGCATTTTGGGGAAAACTCAGTCTGAGGCGAAGAGATGGAATCCATCCCACTTTGAATGGAGCAGCACTTCTCTCTAAAAACTTAGTTGATCCAGTTGGACATCAAGATTATCGACAATTAACGGTCCAGTCTAGAAATCAGTCCAGGAAGCAGAGATGTAGTCTTCCACACCTCTCTGCTGCTTCTCTGTTACCCACCCAAAACCCCAACGAAACAGTGCCAACTTGCCCACGACTTAAATTAAATAAACCAAATATCAGCTCTAAAAATATTAACCATAAAAATATTATTAAAATAAACACAGTTACTTTACAAGAACAAAAAAAGAAAATAATTAAATGTGGTTTATTAAACATCAAATCTATTTCTTCTAAACCCCCGTTAGTTAATGACCTGATAACGGTTCATCATATTGAATTCTCCTGCTTCCTGGAATATCTTGCAAAAAGACCTGAAGCTCTCGACCTTGACTTCTCTAAATGGCTTTAAGAATCTGTTGGACTCCTGGCAAGAACCAATGTAGACATGTTCCTGTTTTTACTTTTCTACATCTGCCTTAAAATCTAGCAGTTTTTACTACTTTTTGTCATCTTACTTTAATTTGTTTAAAAAAAAAAAAATCTGTATGCCTCTTTTATGATTGTCTGTCGTTGTCGCTGTTGTCGTCATTCTTTGTTGAAATCAGGTCTCCCTTGTAAATGAGTTCTCGAGGCTCAGTGGGATTAACCTGCCTAAATAAAGGTGGAATTAATTAATTTATTTATTTGAAGTTGGCTGACTTGATCCACTCCCCTGATCAGTTGCTGGTGGTACTGAACCATACAGCTGTTTGCTAAATGTGTGGAAGTATTTCAAAGTGAACTGTTAAGTAGAAGACGTTGCCTGGGAATATACGGATCTGCTCCTCAACAACCTCAACAATCTCACCGCTCAGTCCCTGGAAACATGATGAAGGCTTCAATCATCATCACTATGGTAAATAACAAGAACTTTAGTAAATTATAAGAGCAGTTCAGGAGTTATTGACCGCAGAAAGCCAAGCAAGCAAGCTCTCTGAAGTATCAGCAACGAGCCGGGCCGGCGGCAGCCATCAGTCTAAACCATTCTGAGGAGAGAGTCACTGATGAGCCTGAAAAGCTGCTTAACAAGCTGCTTAATGAGTAGCAAAGATGAAAAACAGAAATAAGCTATGTCTGTACATACTTGAATCATTTGCCAAGAAAATTAAAGTTCAGCAATCAGCTTACTGTAAACCACAATTACCGTATTTTTCACCATATGAGTTGCACCTTTTTGCTGGTGGTTTTTGTATTGAACGTTTTTTTGAATTTGCACCTTTTCGCATAAATTTGCAAGTCCTGCGACTTATACACCAAAGCGACTTTTGTCCTCCACTCCCCCTCCATATTTATAACCAATTTTTGGCTGAGATCTGACAATTTCATTCATTCTGACATGGAAAATATTGAACACTACCATTTTCAGCCACTAGAGGTCCTTCGACTAATATGGCAAGCCAAGTGTCTCATTAATACTGTAGTTAAAAGTGGCTATTAATGAGACACTTGTCTTGCCATACCAAGCCACCTTTGTCTCGCTCCGGAACTCCTGGAGAAAACATCAAATCAGCTGCATTTCGCCGCACCGCCAAGGAGAAATGCAGCTGATTTGACCATTAAAGTGACTTTATTAAGAAAATACTCAACTGAGACACCTTTACTATAATGTTGAGCAAACAAATCATTGTTTTTAGATGGTTATCTTGTTAAATTTCGAAGACACGCACAGCGAGTCTTCCCACTGCGTGCTTCCACAGCCACAAATCGATTTTTTTTAATTCAGCTGATTTTACAGAAAAAGTGCATTTATTAAGGAAAAGTTCAACTGAGACACAGCTTTGCTATAATGTCGAGCAAACAAATAATTGTTTTTAAGCGTTAATCTTGTTAACTTGTTAAAGTCCCCCCCATGCATGCTGCCGTGGCTGCCATTTGGTAACCAGTTGACTTTTGGCTCAACACTGGCCCACATTTCCAGATTGTCGGCGGTGACGTATAACAAAACAGAGTCAGAAGTGACACATAATAGATGCAACTTATATGGCGAAGCGACTCATTTATATATTTTACCACTTTATTATACATATTTGGACTGATGCGACTTATACGGTGGTGCAACGTGTAGGGCAGCAAGTACGGTAATTTGTGTTTAAAGCAAGAACACTACTGTACAATTTCTTCAGTGTACAAGCTGAGGTAAAACTTTTTGTAATTCTTTTTTTTACTTTTACAGCTGATATTTTGTGAAATCAAAACAACTGAGGGAGGTCGACGTTTGTAACTCTAACAGGAGACGCTTTCTGGGTCTTCTTAAATGTTGGTAAGCTATACCTGCAGTCAGAAAGAGCTCTGTAAGAGAGCAGGAAGATCTAAGAAAAAAAGAGAGGTGGAAAGCAAGAAGCAACAAAGTATTCCAGCCAGCTTTGAAGAAGGGATTCATCGGATCATCGCTGACTTAAACTGCCTGGTACATCAGAGTGGCCACCCAGCAGAAAGTGTTTAATGTGAAGCAGTAAAAGAACAGCTCCTAGTCTTCCCCGAGCTCCTATTAGTGCTGTCAGTAAAGAAACAAATAAAGCTGGCATGTAATAGGAATAAAAATGAACTGCCCAGCAAAGACTGAGTGAGGAGCTACACAAAGCAGAGCCACATGTGTTTAACCCACAATTTATTATAAGGAATTGGCTCTTTTTGCTTCTTTTGAATAAAAAAAAATGAACATTTTCTGGTGTCGCTCCTCTTTAGTAATTAGGACAAACCACAAAGAAGTGGCTCAAGATGGCCTGTTCCCCTCAACACAGACCATCACCAATACAGCTATTATTTAACACCATGTTGTGGTAAAACTGGTCAGCACAATTAAACTAAGGTGATACTGGACCAGAGAGGAAATGAATACTGGAAGGTTTATGGTTTAGTTTCAACTGGACTTCCACCCTTCCATCTGCATCTCCTCATAAAGCACACAGAAATATCATGACTGAGACCAAACATGTTCAAATGTTTCAGTGTCATTAAAAAAGAACTAACATTAGGCAGTCAATCACTTAAAATAACATATGACACCTAAATGGAATAATTTGTAATAAAGCAACTAAAGTCCAAATAAAAACTTTATAAGACCTTCAGACAACCTGAAAACCTTAAGACCACGTCAAAAGTTACAAGAAAAAGTTTGTCTCTCAGCCACTACCTCACCACCCTTTAGCTTAATATGTTTAATAACAGAGTTACAGTTTCTGTGTTAGCTGAGGTTGATTAGCTGTGGTGGCCATCTTGGATAAGGTTAACTAATTGTAGATGTACAATCAATAATTGTTTTTACAGTTTAAATAAAATCTGCTCACTGCTAGGCCTGTCACGATAACAAATTTTGCTGGGCGATGAATTGTCTCTGAAATTATTGCGATAAACGATAATATTGCTTGAAATTTGACAATAACTGGTAATTATTGTCAAATTTAAGAAGATGTTGGTTAATTTTATTTTGTGTGCAGTATCTTTTTTGACCACAGGATGGCAGTAAAAGACTGAACCGAAGGATGGATGGTGAGGGAGCGAGCAGTGTGTCTAAGATGGGAGGGAGGCTCATTGACGTGACATGGGCTGTCTCTCTCCTTCCTTTTTTCTGGTTCTCAAAATGGCGGACGCTCTGTGTGGTTTGAGCTCTTTAGCATAATATTTTTCACACAAAGTTTTTAATAAAAAAACATTAAACAAGTTCTCGACTTCTTTTTGCAGGGGAAAAAAAACTTTTTACATGAAGGCACGGGTTTCAATTGTGAATTTTGGATCTTCGACAAGATGTTTTTATCTCCCTGAGGTCGGCCGGTTAGCTTAACTTGTAGCTTAGCTTCTTTTAACGATCCAAAAACATGATTTTGGATGGTTAAAATGCATTTTAAAGAGTAAAAGGAGGGGTCAGTGAAGAGCACCAGAGTTGAGCCTTTTGTCATCCAGTGTCTTATTAGAAAAAGAGAGACACAAAGAAACGATAAAGCCGATAAATTAAAATGAAGTCGATAATTTTAATTTATCATGCAACTACCTGTAATTGATTTATTGTTTATAGTGACAGGCCTACTCACTGCATCATCAGATATTTTGCCAACAGACACACAGGCAATTACAAGATTGCCAGCGTTTCATGGTGGCAAAGAAAAAAAAGAGAGGTGAATTAAAGCTTTTTGCACTTTACTATATGTATCCAATAATTCTCAGTCGGGTCATCTGGACAGTTTATTTTTGTATAGAAATGTTTTGCCCTCTATCCAGAGGGCTTCATCAGTCAAAGGAGTTCCAGCAAACCATTTCCCCACCAAGCAGTAAACACCTTAAGTGGACCAACAGTTTGCTGGAGCTAAGATGGTTTCTGGGGGCAGTCCTGTCCCTCGTCGACTCCTCCCAGGCAGGCAGCCACAGCCAAAGTGGTTCAAGGCAAGAAAGTTCATGCTCAA
>JARVGQ010000759.1:10002713-10018698 GCA_031762355.1 Hypsolebias martinsi | reverse complement strand
CCCCCCCCCCCCCCCGCATTTTAATACACAGTTCCCACTTAAATGTCTTGCACCAAAAACATTAAGGTTTATTTGCATTATCTGTTCATTTCCAGTCCAGAAAAACACTCACCTCAAAAACTACATTCACTTTTCAAATCTCTCAGCGCCGATGGACATGGACTCCACCGGAGCTCTCTTATAACAGAAAACATCCGAGGCAAACGTCCTGGTCTGCATGCCACAAATCTGCCTATAGTCACTACAAAAGTGTCTGCAGCTGCCAAGAGGGGCACTAATTGAGCCGAGGGGGGGCAACGAAATAATGTGCACGAACAAGAATGCAGCGTTGCATTCCGTGCACACAAACATAAACTGCTCAAACACAGAAACACAAATCAGCGGTTGCACAGTGGTAATTATTAAAAGTTTAGTGTGACCGCAGTGAAAAGTTTCAGTTTTCCTACAAGTGACATTTGTTCACCAGCTTGTCTCCAGCAGCCCAGTGAGACGGTGGCTTTACTAGTTTGAGAACTAATTCGTGTCCGCCCAGTGCAGAACTGTAACAGAGTGGCGTCTTCTCGGTGGTCACTGGATGTGTCTTCAGATGAGATCACTGAAGGAATGAGACGCTTTAATTGTTTTAGCTCCGGTTGTGGGAGTCATTTTTCAGTGTCTGTTGTGTTTTTCCAGAGATGCTCACCTGACACATTGGTAGAAGTAGAAGTTCAATCAAAGGCATTTGAACGTCTTGGTGATTATTTTAGGACATTTGACTTTTGATCAGAGCCGTTTTCGCATTTCAAACAAACAAAAAAAAAAAAATTGATTTTTATTTTTTACTTTACAGTGAGCTGCTCTTTTTTCTGCAAGATGCATTCCTGTTTCTTAACTAAATTCCAGGTAGTGATTTTTCTGATGGGGCAGTGTACATTGTTTTAATTATTAGAGCTAACTGGGTTTTTAATCTTTCTATATTTCTGCTTAAAGTCCGATCATAAACACTCCTAAGGCTGTTTGGATGTGGACCTGCTTTCTGACCTGTTATTGACGCCATTAGTCCATCCATATATTTTCTTTGGCAACACCGTCTATTTATATTGACATTTGTGTCCCATCTCCATTTCCCAGTCACACCCAGTGTGTTGTAATTTGAAGGGGGTGGGGGGCAAGGCCGGGGTTCTTTCTGCACACTGATTTAAAGTCTGAGGGAAGATCAGCTCCTTTTTTATTTCTTCAAAAGGTAAAATAATACCAATTACTTCTGGGTGAAACAGTGAAGCAGTCAGTAATATCATGGATTATCATATCATATACATCATATCATGCAGAGTGGCCTTGCTTTAAAAAAACAGATAAGAAATGCAATATTAAAAGATTTCTCATGCACATATAGATAATAAAAACGTGTCACATGACTTAAACTTATTACAGTTTTTTCTTTGTTCTAAACTGTGAGTTGATGTAATATACTGATATTAGAGTCAGTGAGGTGCAATTTCTTGCATTTTATGGAGCACCTCAGGACGGAGTGATGAAATTTAGCGTTTACGCTGCGGCCTTGTGTGTTTAACCAACAGCAACAGTCTTTGTCCCCCCGAACTTGAGACGAAACAAAAAATTCAATTAAAGACGACGTCTGTGAGAAACAAAGGGAGAAAAGTTTTTAAATGGATTTCTTTCTCTTAGAGTTAAAAAGTTATTTCCCTTCAGTTTTCAACGGTCGCCTCGCTGCAACATCAGCTCTGATCAATAATGATGGACTGATTAAAAAAAACAGAGAAAAGGACACTGAAAGCAGCAGAGTGACCTTCAGCAGTGTCTTTTCAGGGACTCTAAAACATGTAGGGAGTGGTAATAACAGACATTTACAGTGCCATCACACCAGCGCCTTATAGAATCAGCATCATATGGACCCCACAATTTACTAATAGCACTAGAAAAAAAAGTCCCTTTTTCCCTTATAATTTATTCTCCAGGGACCCATTTTTGTGTAAACAGCACTGAAATAAAAAGATGAAAATAATCAAACTGTCCTAGTTTCACGAGGCGACGCGAGCCGAGCTTCTGAACAACCAGCTGCAATCATCCCCATCAGTCCCGCTATGGTTCTGTGTGAGCAGACATGGTTCACTATCAGAACATGAGCCCGGTGGCTGTGCATTAACTGGGTTTGCTGTCCATCCCATCCCAGGGCTCATGTTATCGTCACATGACCGAAGGCGTGGGACTCTGTAGGCACCACACAGTGGGGGCTGCGATGCAAGTGTGAAACTAAAATCGATGCATCTGCAACAGTTTTTATTCAGACAAGCCTCTTTAGAAGTAAATGAGCAAGAAATAAGAGTTAAATTGCTCAAAGGATTCGGTGAATGTCCAAGCATCATGCTAGAGCTAACGTTTTCAGTTTCCATGCTTTTGTTTTTGGTCCTGTTGGAGCGTGGCTCTAAAAGGTGCAACGTGGCGCACGAGCCCTCGTGAATTCAGACACAAACCCATCACAATGAAACATGCAATGCGTTTTGTAACACTTCATCTTTTAGAGTCAGGTGGAGACTTCGATGCCGCTCCGTGCTCCTCTGGTTAGCGGTGGTGGTTAACACCAGATGCTTTTCTACTTTCTCTTCTGGGTGAAAACTTGCACACAGCTTACATCTAGTGAACAGAATCTTCTGACTTTGATTTATTTTTTGCTTTTCTTTTGTTTAGTTTTTAGTTAATCAGGCAAACCTCTGTGATAAAGCTCTTTTTCATGGGAGGCCTGGGCCTGGAAGCCTAAACATGCATGATTCTTTGGATTATCTTGGAGAAAAAGCCAGGCAAACATGAGGAGACCATGACAACTGAAACAAAAACACCAACCTGGGGCTTGAACCCACAACCTTCCTGTGAGGCAGCGGCGCTAACCACGAAGACTTTGTGCTGCCAAAACTGAATGAAAACTGTTTATTCGTACAGTTTCTTTCATGCTTTGGGAGACGCATGACTATGGATGCATTGAGATGCATCTATAAATCCAATAACGGATCTATAATCACATCACAGCCTTTGAAAGCTAATCCAATCAAACTGGAAAGCAGCTCCAGACGCAGACTTCTAGTAAACACATCAGGTGCACGAAACAACGAGAGTAATTCACTGAAATCCCCTTTTCGCATTAAACTGTAATGAAATATCAGTGAGTGTAAAAACAAAACAATAATTAGAATCAGACGTACACTTTTTTTAAAAATAAAAACACGTTTCCTGTAACCAAGCCAAATTATGAACGTGCACATTTTTAGCTGTGCAAGAGTCACCTGAGCAGAACTCCTAATTGCTTTGATTCATTAAAAAATTTTTTTTTGTTTGCATAAGAGAAAAGAGGCAAACTGTTTACATACAATTATCTTTTCTCACTTTAGTGGGATGTCTTCTTCTACATGACGGTTCATGCCTCAGCACCAGGCGGTCTGCTCTGCACACGCTTCCATCCAGATTTCACTCCTGCAGTGTCATTTTTCTTCTTGTTGTGGCCATCACTGCATAAATAGGCTTATATTACAGTATGAGCAACAAACACAGAGCAAGCTATTAAATATTGCACTTTGATGGAGTGTTCAGATTAAAACGCTCGGCGTTCTAAAGGCCTGCGAGAGAAACGTGACTGCTTTAGCTGAGTAATCCTGCCGTTGTCTTGTCGGAACGTTTAATGAATGGCCGTTCTATGCAAACAGGAGTTTATACAGACCATTGTAATTATGGAGTCTTGAGGGAGTCGTTCTTCTTGTGCAGGTTCATTTGCCACATTAATAAGGGGATTAGTAGTATGTACGGGGGCTGATGGCAGCACGAGAAGTTTGAGAAGATTAATGAACTATGACAATGTTGCACCTGAGGGGAAAGTGTGTTGCTGTATCTTCTGGGTTGTGCTGACACAGAGTTTGGCGGAGGAAGATGGAGGGAGGCCAGTGATGGTTGTCGACTGTGATCAAACATCCTTCTCCCCTGCTATCGTGTCACCTAATCAGAAGACTCTGTTTGTGATCTCCTATGCTGCGTGTGAGTCCGATCGTCAGGACGGTTTGCGAACTGGACGTGTTTATATCAAAGGACAGGAACTTGTTAAATCTGTGTTCGTGTGAATTATTAACTCCCCCAAAAACATTCACCAACCAAAGCTGTGATTCCTCTTAAGAGGTTTAAACATTTAGTCATCTACACATAGTTTCTTCCTCAATTAGTAAATCAAATGTATTTACATTTAAATTACATGTAGATCAATTAAATAAATGATTGATTAGACATGCCACATACCATGTGTAATGAGCCACCATAAAAAGAAATAGAGCGACATGCAGCTCACTGCAGCCCACAAGTTAGCTTTGTCAATTGAATTTCTAGCTAGTTTAAAAACGCTAAAGTTCACCAAGTTGGTTAAAAACAAGCAAAACACACAAATCAATTAAAATAAAATCACATAAAAACATGAAAACCCAACAACCTAAAACTGTGGTTCCCAACTCTGGTCCTTGAGGAACACCATCCTGCATGTTTCATTTGTTTCCCTGCTCCAACACGAATGATTCAGTGGTTTAATTCCTTCAAGTTCTGCAGAAGTCTGTTAGTCAACCATTCATTCAAATCAGGTGTGTCAAAGCAGGGAAACAAATAAAACATGCAGGACGGTGTTCCTCAAGGACCATGGTTGGGAACCACTGAGAAGACCCAATGTGACTCAATCTGAACTGGAATTAAAAGAGTTTTCAGCCCAGAATGAATGTCTGTGTGTTATCCTTATAAAAGTTAAAGGGTGTTAAATGTACATTTATTCAAGTTAAACAACTATTTCTATATTTAGCAAATAAAAAAAATACACTTTGATCCAAAACATAAAACTGGTGTTGCATAGAAACTGCATTAACAACTTTATTAAATCCAATAAACTAGTGAGAGGAGCTTTAAATAGGATTGTTCTGAAATATGAAGAACATTGTGTTTTGTCTTATACCTTATCGTGCACTATGCACGTGTGTGTGTCTGCGGGGAAATGAAATGGATGGTGGGTCGCATGGAGGTAGTGGACGTGAGTAGCACTATCTGAAGAGATTATTGCCTTGGGGGTGGGGGGGAGGTCAGAACCCCTTGTTGGTTTGCTGGCTCACCTTCATTTACTTTTACTTTTATTTCTTGAGAATAAATAAATAAAGTGCTACTTTTTGTTATTTTAATTTAATTTTTTTTTTTTTTTTTACAAATTATTTTATTTAGTTTATTTAGTACCTGGGATAGGGCAGCCAAAACACAGACAACGGCAAATTACCAGGATTTACATTTGTTTTGTTTGTAAACATATTTTTTTATTTCTCTTTAATAAAAAAGTATTGATTTGCCTCATCTCACTGTTTACCTCAGAGAAACATTTCATACGTTGCCTCGTGTTGAAAGTGTTACATCCATGTGTAATTTTTTTTTTATTTTTAATATTTGTTCTTTTTCTGGTTTGTTGTTTTGTCCATTTAAAAAAAAAATTATTTTGGCTGACAACCCATTCATCCATCCATTTCTGCATCCAAACATGAATGCACAAAAGTCACCGTGCCTTTTGTGGGAATGTCGTTATTTCATTCAAATCCATGTTTTCACTAATCTGCAAAACACATTTCCCTTTTTTTTAAATTTCTGTTTTATTTATTTATTTTTCCCCTGAAGCTGTCAGTCAAAGTGACGTTTGGGCTTCACGTTTTTCTTTCTAACACTGCATGACGAGAAACAGACGAACTTCAGCTTCTAACATGTACAGTCAAATATCAACACCTCGTTTTATTTCATTTTCTCTAAATATGCATAAAAAGACGAGTAGAGGGTGGAAGAAAATGTTTCTTGCTTGTCTACAAAGAAAAACGTTTTATACAAAAAAAAAAGATGAAGTTTTGATGCTGAATCATTGTTTGAACCCCCATCCCCTTCACTTCAACGACCCATGTCCTTCCACTCCCTTCACCCTTCCCCCCCCAGCCCTGCCCTCTCACCCTCATTTTACTGGGGGGGCCAGTGCCGTTACAAGCACCGTTAACTCCACAGCGAGGGTGTGTTCACCTTTGAGCTGCGATCGTTAGACGCATGATGTTCACGTGGGCTCATCCCTGCTCTGTTCTGTGAGGGAACTTTGAGGTTTTCTTCTGCTGAGTCCAAACAAGCAGATCCTCCAGTCGGGTCACATGCAGTCACAACCACCATGCTTTACTGGTTACATGGTGTTAAAAACAAGAAACTCATGACATTTTAATGCTTTAAATACCTAAAAAGAAAGACACCAGAAACAAGGCTTGTTTACCCCCCAGTCCACCAGAACTTGTCAAGTATGGAGGAATCCCCCTCAACTTTAATGTTTTTTTTTAAAGACGTCATTTGGTTTGTTTCTCTGTATCTGCTTGATAAACCAGGCAGCTTGTCAACCAGAGTACCATTTATGTCTCTTTTCCAGGTAACAGCTTTGAAACTAACATTTGCACCAAGCTACAAGCCTTAGCATCCAGCCGTCTGCTGCAGGCTTGTTAACGAGAACACATTGCAAAGTGTTGACGACTCCGGACAATATCAAACTAAGAAACAGAATAATCTGCACACATTTGAGCAAAATCATGTGCAAAATTTGATGCTAACAACCGTGTGTTTGTTCACAGAAACAGCCAAATGACTGAAAACAGTTGAAACGTTAAACATATCAGTTTTTATAAAACCTCATGTCTGGATGCTGAGCTCAGTCGTCACGATGCTCCTCCGCCCTGTTGCATCCCAGATATTTATCCTTGATGCCATTTGTCTTTCTTTGGCGTTTAGCAGCAGATTTATTCTTATATTTCAACCAGGGGTTCTACGCTCATCTGATTTTTCCATTTTTTTGGAAGACAGCAGCTTTAAAAGGATTAATTCTCTTGAAGAAAAGCACAAGGTGAACAAAATAACAGTCACTCAAACATAAAACAGTCTCTTAAAGGAAATACTTAAGCCACAGTCAACAGCATAGCACTGCCTGCAGTGTCATCAAATTAAAAATAGGCTTTTATCTTGACTTCATAATGAGCAAAACTGATTATTTATTAATTTTAAATCCACCCTGAGTGCTAGAAAAAACTGAAGCTGATTTTAAATGTTGACTGTCAATATTTAAATCTGTGCACAACACAAATTACATTAGTTATTCTTGTTATATAAAGGCACTATTAAACAATATTTGGCAAAGTATTAGCACTTCTGTTTGAACAAAGAATCCTGCTTTGAGCTGATTGATTCACAGAAGCCTCCATGTTGCATTTTTGGAACCAGAGTCTGTGCACTAAGGTGGGGCGTTAAGCCCCGCCCACTCTGGAAGCTTGGTTTTACGTAACTTTATTTTAAGAAAGAAATAACGGATTACTTATCTTCAAACTTGCTCTTGAAGGGGACAGAGAAGCTGGTCTTAGAGGGAAATAGCATTGCTAACGGCACTCCCTCCCCCACCCTCCCCCATCCTCACCCAGTTGTTTTTTTCCCCACTTGACTTGAAATGTGACTGCCATTGACTGCTTTGCCACTGGGCCTCATAATCTCACACAGACTCTGTAAACCTCATCCATGTAAATCTTGTATATATGAGATGTTTCATGTGAATTGAATTCCTGGTAATCTTGCCTAATGTGGTGTGTTAAACAATAATGGACTTGTTTTAAATATTATTATTATTATTATTAATGATTTAATTTGGACATTATTTATTCAACCTGTTTGCTTTTTTTGCCTCTTCATTTCTGGTTCTACAAAAAAATTCATTCTGATACGAACTCTTTAACGGATTTCTGTTCGCTAAAGCTTTATCTGAACAGTGCTATTCTACCTTTATAATTTCATAATAAATGTTTGAAAGAGACGATTTCCTTCTTGTTTTGAATTTGTCTGTTTGTGTGTTGAACTTCCTCGTCGGCTGTTTTTCGTGCACCGCTTCCAATCAGTCCTCGCCTGCGAACAACACGAGCAGCGGCTAATTATGTCGCCAAGTTGTGCTGTACTTGAGAGGCAAACAGATTTTCTGCCTTGACTGATGTCTTTTTAAAAGCAGCGAACAAAGACGCGGGCGGCCAGCTGAATATTAGCTTACAATTAAATTTGTTGTCAAAGATAATTAATTGAGCCGACTTTTACGGTGTGAAACAGGCCGGCTGTGTTTTTATTTAATGCTTGCCGTTTGTTGGCACGCTGGAGGTTGAGCCTTACTGACCTAAATTTATGAACCAGTTGGCAGCTGTTTCAAAAACATATGACGCTGAGGAGTTTTCATTCACAGTCTTTTCTACTGAAGTGAAGAGTTTAGTCAAATCCAAACTTTTCTCTGCTGGCCATCCCAATGATAAAGAGTTTATTTTTAGCTCATCTTTAGTGAAATATATAAAACCGAAAATGTTTAAAACTCGAAACCAGTAAAACCTCAAGCGGTTATGAGTATCTTTTAAAGTTACAGCCTTTTGAAGAGGTCTTAATATGCTTTTTCCCCTTTGCTTTTCTGCTTCACATCATTATATATTTATTTTATGTAAAATGACGACAACGTTACTAAGTCCAAACCAAAGGGAATGATTCTCCTGGAGAAGCTGTCAACGATGCTTTGTTTGTACCTCGGGCTTTTCTCCTTCGCTTCATGCTATAAAGAGAGAAACACTCATAAAGTGGATGTGCGCTGTTCGGGCTTTAGATATTAATTTGTGGAACTCTGTATTTCACTGTGCTGCCACTTGTTGGCAAACTGCATTCGTCAGGGAGTCTCAAAACGTTTCAGGTTCTCCATTTCCTGCATGATCAAAACATTTGTGCAACAAATTTTATTTCATAGCAGCCCCAGAGGCGTCTCGAACAAATCTCATGAGCGCACGAGCTGGATTTGGACACAAACACAGGAGCTCTTCTCTGACATATAACGTTTCAGGTTAAAAATTGATCTGCTAAATAATAATTACTGGAAAACTGATTCAAACCTGCCAATCTTCGTTTCAAAGGGAATTCCAGTATATGGAATCAGGAACGTGGGCATCAAGGTGGGGACCAAGTGTGCCGAGGTGGGAAACGATATACTGCAATGTGCACGGCCAGGAATGAAGTTTTTCAAGCCGTACACAGAAAAACAAGGCTTGATTAAAATAATAATAATAAAATTAATTAATTAATTAATTAAAAAAATGGCTGCACAGGTGTGGGGTTGGGTCTGGGGGTCCTCCCGCAGAAAATTTTGAAGAAAGTTGCTGCAATGTCTTGCATTTTGCTGTCTTTTAACGGGTTGTTAAACACCTATGTTTATCTACATTTGTAAACACTCCGCCTCTGACAATCCTACCCCCCTCCCTCTTACTTGATGGTTCCGAGCCGACTTCTCTGCTGAATTCATTGACTCCACATGTGAAACCTCCATGCGCCTCCTCCGTCTGTCCATGGCCGCTGCCTGTGGGCTCCTGTCTAGAGTTTCATTCGGACCCAGAAAATTTGATCAGAGCCGGCACCATCCCATAGCCATCTTTTCCGAACACCACCCGATCCGACAAATTAACAGTAATTTCAGGTCCGAAACACCACCGCCCACCCTGACATTTTTAATTAAGCTTTGACTGCTTCGGTGGATGCACAGCTAAATAAAAGGGGCAGAAGATCGGAGATGAGGGAATGATTGTCCTTTCATAGCCGTCAAAGCGCATTGAAACCCTGTTTCTGCCTGCATTCTGATTTATTCAGACACGGACCATGCTCTGACATGTCTGCTTTGGGATCTCACCTGTTTGGGTCGTCGGCCGCGCACATCCGCTGAGTGCAGCGGTTGAATGAACGTCTATTTGGGCGATGGATCGCTTCCTGGCAGTATAGTCCCATCTGAAGCTTAACTGAACTTTATTTTACCTCCTTCAAGGCTGGTCAGCTCGTGGTGAAATGGCCACGTGCAGCTGGTGAAAGTATGGCAAACCATTTTGCCATATATTTGGAATGTATGGCAAGCCATGTTGCCATATAATTGGATCGCAGCTGATCCGCTGACACACTTAAAAGCCTGACACCGACCTGGCTCGCCCATCCAGCACATTATCATGGCCCGACCCACCCTGAATTCAGGTTGGTCAGGCCGGGCTTCGGGCCCAGGTTCGAAATGACAGCTCCACTCCTGCCATTGTATGACTGCCTGGTTTGCTCGGCACTCACCCCCACCACGCTTTTAGGGGCAGTTTTTCTTTTAAGGGTAGAGGTGGAAATGCTACTTGAAGAGATGGATCGTATGCCCATAAATGGCTATTGTGTTTAAAATTAGTGTTTATGTACATTTACATATCCAATATAAGTTATTTGTTCAAGGCAGTCACATTGGTTCATAACTTTATTACTAGTAAGCCTGAGAGTTACCGGATCCAAGCAAACAGTTATTGGAATGCACCCTGCCAAAATACGAGTTCCTGGATCCTGTTCCGGCAGGACCCAGCTCAGATTAAGCCCTGGTCTGCACGGCTTGAGTCACAAACACTCAGAATTCAGTGACACTGAAACTAAAAATGTTGTACTTTCTTGCACAGCTGAGTGGATTCCGAGTTGCCAACTTGTCTCCAACAGTTGCAGTTCAGGGATTAAATTTTTAGCTTAAGACACAAATTACAAGAACATTTAAATAAACTCAACGAGACATTTGCATCAACTCATGGTGAAATTTACCACGAGTCTGTTTACTTGTTGCTCACAAATGCAGCTCCTGTTTGCTCGAAATATGGGAAACAAGCTGAGAGCGGATCCAGATGCTCACAGCAACTCTTTTTTTCTTTTTTTTTTTTTTCAATCAAACACTGTCACCCATGTTTAAAATTTGTGGACAATACAATGAAGCCCCAAGGCTCACAAGAGAAAATTGAGACCTTTCGCAAACATTTCGAGACATTTTGGAAATTCTCTTACACTGTGGTTCACAATTCGTCACCAACAGTCGCAATGAGACACTGGGATCTGTGCTCCTCCAACAAATTTAATTTTCTCTGGATTCAAAGTTATACGGCACAAATGAAGCAAATAACTCCCTCTGCGCTGCCTTGTTGCTCCAACATCTTTTCTCTTTCATTTTGGTCCAGATAGAGTGGGGACTTTCTGTAAGTGGGCCTTAATGACAGATAAACAAAACCATTAGCGTGTCGAACTAAAAGCAACAAGATGATGTGTGATACGAGCAGAATGTTGTTTTTAACATTTAATTATGCATCCATTATAGTTGACACCTAAAGTTTTACTGTGAACAAAGAAGATGTTAAAATAGGCTCTTCTCCTCCATCGGAGCATCACAGAAGTGACCAGTTTACGAGCACCGAGGACCAAAAGAATTACTGTGTTGTTGAAAACGCCTCTACAGCACGAATTTACCTTTTTATGAGGAATCTGTTCAGATTTATGTTCACACTGTGAGCTAAAAGTGGCGGAATTATATTGTAGCTTCTTAAAGCCTTTAATGGCTGACTCTTAAATACAAAGGCTGCACATAAAAGTCGTCGTCCTTGTTGTTTTTATGGGACGGTTTTAACCGGAGTTCTAAAGTTTTCAGTTTTTAACGAAGATTCAGTTTTGAACAGTGAAAGCAGCCGTTAGAAGATAAACGTTAATATCAAGAAGCCTCCCATTATCACTACACATCATCATCATTGTCATCATCATCATCATCTCTGCACTCTCAGAATAACTCTTCTAAATATAAATTGCTGATAAAGTAAACAGGACCGCACAGTGGCGCTGTTACCTCTAAGCGAGAAGGTCAGCGGTTCAAATCCCAGCCAGGGGACATTTCTGGGTGGAGTTTGCATGTTCTCTTCGTGCATGCGTAAGCTATCTCCAGGTTCTCCAGTTTCCTCCCACTGACCAGAAACATGCATGTTAGGGTGACTCTAAACTGTCCCTAAGTGAGAGTGAGAGGGTGAATGTTTGTTTGTCTCTGTGTGTCCCTGTGATGGACTGGAGACCTGTCCAGAATGTACCCCGCCTCGCACACAGTGATAGCTGGACATGAGCAACAGTGACCCCCGCAACCCAAAAAGGAAGAAGCGGATAAAGATAATGGATGGATGGATGGATGGTAAAGTAAACAGGTGTTTCTCTTCTCTTTAGGTGGCAGATTGACTTTCTATACATTTTTATAATTTCAGGTAATCTTTCAGCTGAGAATTACATATTTATAGCCTTTGATCAGTAAAAAAAATGGTGTAAGGGAGAGTTGTGGGGTGGGGGGGTTCAAAGTGCCACACCAACAAAATCGGTCCAATTCTGCTTAATCAGTTCTCTTTAGCTGTGTTTACATGTGCAAAATTCTTTGACCGGATTGAAATGTTTTCAGATTAAATAACTCAAATGTATTGTTTGCATGGGCACAATCTGTTCATGATGAGCGTTTACATGCAGCAGACTTTGTTCTGAACAGAAGTACTGACATGCGCAGAGTTTTAAACGCTCCTTAAAAAAATTGAAGAAGAAATTCTACTTCCGGTTTACTTCCGGGATGAACATAAACAAACCTGAGCACCCAAAATGGACCCGCGACAGGTTTTAATGACGGTGGAGACTACACTCCCTGACTGAGCTACAGGTAACACAGATCATTTTGAGCTCTTTTAAAGTTTCTAGTAGAAATGTTGTGTCGCTCCCCGACCAGTTTTGCTTCCCCGACATGCTCACATTATTAGCATCTAGCCAGGCGGAAATGACAAAGTCGCACATGCGCAGTCAGGTCAGTTTTTCACCATCAGATAAAAACGAACAGATCAAGCGTTTACATGCGCACCGTTTGGGTTATGAATGGGCGTAAACCACCCGTTTCGTTCTGATCACAAATTATTTCGGATCACGCTGAATAAACAAAAAATAACCCGAACAGGGTGTTTACATGATGCGTTTTTATTCCGAACAGCCGTTTGATCCGGTTACTTATGTCTATGTAAACATAGCTAGTGTTTGAAAGCCAGAAGCAGAGTTTAGTCTGAGTTTGAGTGAGCAGGAGGGGAATGAATAAATGTTTTAACCTGATTTTCATAGTTGGGTTCAGTCTGGTTCCCCTGCCTGATGCTGACCAGTAACAATCGTCACATAATAAAGAGTAACACTCTTTAAAGGAAGGCATATTGCATGCTGTAACATTTGGATTAAAATTATCATAAAATGATGGAGTTGTAGCTGTTTTAGTCAAACTTTAAAAAAAAAAAGAAGTTTTGCACAATGATGTCACTCTCAGATTATGTTGTAGGTGACACTCAGCTGTGTTCAGGCCAAAACAAAGCTCAGTATCTGTAAATTTGACTGAATTATAAGCAGTTTTAACTTTTCTAAGCTCATTTTATGCTTTTATCTGGATCTCAGTGGGAAAAGACAGTTAAAACGGTTATTATTATTATTAAAGTTTAAATAAAGAGTAAATAAAATATTTTGTGCAATGATTGGCGTAATGAAAGCTTCATGCAGAAAGCCCCCGCCCCCACTTCTTGCTGTGAAGCGACAGTTCTAACCACTGCACCACCATGGTGCAGTGGTTAGATGGTGGATGAACACACTAATGATTATCTCCTGAATGTTTCATTAAAATCCTTCCTGTGGAAATATTTTGCTAACAGACTCCAAACAGTTAATGGTAACATTTTAAACAACATTCTTGGACAATCTATGAGCCCTCACAATACATGATGAGGATCAGTCTCAACTACTACCACACTACCAGTAAGGTCATTTTCTGTAAACTTACCTGAGTTGTAGCTGGTTTAGTGGGTTTAAACGGGGGAGTCCTGATACTGAAACTAGCTTTTTTTTTTTCCAGATCAATTAAGTATAAATACTTCAGTTTGAGTACTGAAACATGATTTAGTACTTAAACATTATACAGTGACTTTAGGAACATTTCTTTTATTTAAACACATCAAACAATCTGTTAAATACCTTCAAACTACAAACATTACTTTTTTTTTTTTTTGTCTTTGGTTAATTATGAAGTGGAAGAGGAAATGATGTCACCAAGCATAAAAGTGGTGTCAATCTGAAGTATATGACTTTTTTATGAATACAAATACGACTACTTGCGGCTCCAGTATTGGGACTCCACGGGTTTAAGGTTATTTGGCTATGGCGGCCATTTTGAATCGGGTTGACTCTAAAGGTAATCAGTTGTAAATGTATAGTTTCTTTAATGCGTTTTAAAGTTAGTTCAGTAAATCATGGAGATATTTTTGGTAGCATCAGCCACACCCATGGCAGAAACATTATCACCCTTTCACCTTCAGTGTTGGACAAGTAATCATACATAACAAGAGGTTGTGGATTATATCACCAATACAAACGTGGGGCCGTTTTCTGTCTGTTTCTTCTGGCTGGCCGTGCCAGAGATGTTCTCAGATGTGACATCTGTTTCGTTAATGAAACATCTCGGACAGTCAGTCCTTTTTACTCTCCAGCATTCCTTCAATTAATGACAGCGTGACATGCAGGATGTTTTTTCCCTCTCTCACTGATAAACCAATCAAAGAGTTCATACAAGACAGAGCCTGCCCTCCTAAAAGACTCAACCCTGAACCCGTCAGACAAGCAGTTTGGTTCAGCTCTATGTTTCTCATAAAAGCCATGGATCTACCAGACGGAGCAGCGGATTTATGACCCTCGTGTTCGCATTGTTGTATGATACAATTATGCCATCGTCAAATTGAGTGCACATGGCAGGGCAGACATCCTCTTGAACAATTAATACCACGGGAATGATGTCACATGCTGTTTTAACTTTGTTTGGATGAAAACCAGACCAATTTAGTTCTTGGTACTGCCCCAGCCTCAAACTCGCTGCAGCACTGTTGTCATTATCTGTAAATATTTGTTAAAATGTAGGTCAGGGAACGTAACAAATGAGCTAATAATGGGTAAACATACTGTTTAATCATACAGTTGGAGTAGATGCCTAAATAATAACAGTGTACTACTTTAAATTATTCTCTTCAGTAACTATTTTAGCAATTAAAGACTTATTATTCACTGAAGGACTGAGAGTTTAATTTCAAGATGGCTGCCACAGCCACATTTCACAAGAGGTGTTAACACTCAGAGTTTGGACTGAGAACAACTCTCAGCTACTACAACATAAACAAGCAGAACGCTGATGTCCCCCGTCATAGAGGGATTTGAATACTTAGTTTAAAATAGTGTTTTTCTGGGCTTGATCAGAAAATGTAAGTAAACCTAAATGTTTTTGGTGCAACATATTCACATGTGCAGGTGTTTCATTGTGTAAGAGCAGAGGTAGTATTTATTTCTTGTTTGATCCTGGATAGTGAAGGGAACAATCTTATCCACTACCAGGTGCAAAGGAGGAGCCAGAGGGTGACCAATGGTGGCCTTGGCTCCCATAGATTATTGTTGGGCCAGCATGGTGGTTCAATTTATAGAGCTGCTTCTTCTCAGCGAGCAGGTCCCCGGTTCAAATCTCGGTCCAGATACCTTTCTGGGTGGAGTTCGCATGTTCTCTCCGTGCATGCGTGGGTTTTCTCCCGGTACTCCGGTTTCCTCCCACAGACCAAAAACGTGCATGTTAGGCTGATTAGTAACTCTAAATTGTCTACAGTTGTGAGAGAGTGTTTTTATTTACTTGTTTGTCTCTGTGTGTCCCTTTGATGGACTGGAGACCTGTCCAGGGTGTACCCTGCTCCTCGCACAGTGACTGCTGGACATGGGCACTGGCGATCCCCGTGGCCCAAAATGGTAGAAGTGGGTAAAGATAATGGATGTGTGTGTGTGTGTGTGTGTGTGTGTATATATATACATACAGGTAGTCCTCGACTTATGACGGAGATCTGTTCTCACGGGGCATCGTAAACCGAATTTGACGTAAGTCGGAACATGCTTGGTACGCTGCGTTGTAAACATGTTTTTTTCAACGTAGACAAAACCACCGTACATTCTGTACCTTAAACATGTACAGTACTGTATTTCCAAGCAGTTAGCTAACACAGTACCCTACATAATTATC
>JARVGQ010000759.1:9918735-9936756 GCA_031762355.1 Hypsolebias martinsi | reverse complement strand
CATTTCAAAGTTGTAAGCAAAAAGCTTGTTTGTGTTTAACTGAATCATGCACTGACATAGAGGAAGATAATTATTATGATAAAATTGAACAAGCAGTGAGGAAAGTATACTTTCAAGCAACTTTGAAGTCTTGATTATTGTCCAACACCATGAAAGATGAGTTGTCTCTGTGTGTGCATGTCTTTTGTCTGTTAGCAAAATATCTCATGAACTACGGGATGGATTTTGTTCAGATGGTTTGAATGTACATCTGGTTAACTTTTAGAGTCAACCTGACTCATGATGGCTGCTCAACCAATCAAGCAAAGCAAACTATTATTCAGTCAGTTTTACAAATATAGAGCTAACATTTGATTTAGTAGTAGCTGTGGGTCACCCCCCACATACATTCTGAGCATTGACTGATCAACTGAAACTGTAATGGGAGATATGCATCCCTTCACTGATGCTAGTTTATTTCTCATAGTGTTGTACGGTACATGTTGTACATTTGTTGCTTTTTGGAATGTATTAATAAATATAGTGGAAGTCCACACAGTTATCATGTGAAGTGTGCAATTTGTGCACATTGTTATGCTTGTGTTGCAATTAGCTATTATTAATTAATCCAGCTAAGTCAATATGATTTTACGAAGTCAAAGCATAATTTTCAGCATTTTCAGAGTTTATTTGATGTAGTGATGTTAAGTTAAGCCTTTCCAGCCTCTTAGCGTCCTACAATAGGCAGCTCCAATCCTTTTCTTCACCTGACACTTCCTTCCTTTGAGCCTTGCTTCTTTACTAGTGTTGCTAAAAATGTCCAAGAGTTGGCACAGAAAGAGAGAAGTTGCCGTTCAGCTTGTGCTCACACTTTGTCCTACCTGAAGGCTATAAGGATTCAATCTTGTGAGCCTGTATTTTTCCAAGATCATAAAAATCCCCATCAGGAAGGAAGCAATGTAATGCACTCAGAGCACAGAGGTTAGAGAATAATACGTGTCTCTATGTATCTCATGACCGGCAGGAGCCTATTTCTTTGTGACTTATACAAAGATACTGGAGACAGTAAATTTAGGCAACTTTAAATTCCTAAAAGTTCTGTACCCTTTTTAAATCTAACAAGGTGGTGAGGAGGAGGATGTATGAAGGTGGGAATTATATGGGTAAAATCATTGCTTTGCCTAAAGAGTGAATCTTAAGTTGACTTACATTAAGTTTTATGGCAACAGCTTCCTAATTTAACTGGACCCTTTTAAGCACATCAGCAGTCACATTTAACAAAGAACTTTTAAGCAAACTGTAAAACGAAAGCAGAGGCGGACAGAAACAGTTCACTGGAAACGGTAGGTGTCGTCAGAAGTTAGTATTTTTTCACCTGTCAGTGGTCTTCTTAATGCAAAATGGTGGCTGTATACTAAGTATATTCTGCACATCAACCCCATATTTTAATTTTTGGCAACTTCTAATAAACTACCAATTAACTTCAGAAAATAAAAAAATGACAATGCCAATTTTACTGATGCAGTATTCAGCTACATGTTTTGTGCATTGATGAATCATGCAAGATTTTCGTTTCAAGCTTTTGCATGTAAGGTGGCGAGTGATACGCATTATGTTATAGCCCCCCACCCATGGAGAAAAAAAGGGAAAATTGGAAGTAACCTACATTCATCCATTCATGCATGTTGTAGGCATGGTAACTTGAAAAATAAGCGAGGTACCAACTTCCATTTTATTTTGTGGTGTCTTTGTCTCTGGGTTTAGCACTCTTCCAGCCCTCCATCAAAATTGCACCTCCCTAGCCTCCTGAGTCTTACCGACACAGGCCCTCTTAGGCAGTATTTAAGGGAATGTTTGTCCAGACACTAACAGCCTCCTGTTGGCAGGACACACCTTATTCCTCCTCACAGCTCCTAGTGTCAAGTAGTTGTGACCCCAATTGTACCATGAGGGCCCCTACATTAACAGCTGCTCTCCCTATTATGTTGTTTGCAACTGGTAATTGAGCTGGTAAAAATATAGTAGCCAAGGCTGCAGACTACTACTACCACCTACATCTAGGTGTAAGAAAGGTTCCTTTCAAAAATTTGGTTGCCACATCAAAATCCAAGGTGGCTGCCACCTTATCTGTCCAACTTGTGATCTGGATAACTTGAAAAATACACAACATGCCAATGTCCAAACATTGGGTGGCCACGTCAAAATCCAAGGTGGTGTTTGTCAGTACAAGCAATGTACCAGCTTCTATTATGGTATGTGTCTGCATCTAGGTGTACAATTTATTAACTTTTATTTAACAAGGCAAATCCCATTGAGATCACAGATCTCTTTTGCAAGGGAGGCCTGGGCCTGAAGGCAGCCTGACATGCATGTTTTTGGTCTGTGGGAGAAAACCGGCGTACCCGGAGAAAACCCACACAAGCATGAGAAGAACATGCAAACTCCACACAAAAAGACCACAGTTCCAACCCGGGATTGAATCCAGGACCTTCTTGCTGTGAGGTAACAGTGCTAACCACCGTGCCGTCGTGCTGCTGTAAAAAGGTCCATATCAAACATTGGTCAAAAATTGCTCACTCCATACACCAGGATCCATCACTCTGCACCGCCTTGGACAAACAAAAAAAGGACAATAACAAACTGGTTAGCATTGTTACCTCCCAGCAAAAATGACCTGGGTTTCATCCCGGGGTTTGGATTTAGGGTCTTTCAGTGTGGGGTTTGCATGTTCTCGTATTTGCATGGGTTTTCTCCAGGTACATGGGTTTACTCCTACAGTTCAAAAACATGCATGTTAGGCTACCTTCAGGCCCAGGCCTCCCTTGCAAAATAGATATGATGATTCTAATGGGATTTGCCTGCTTGAAAAAAAAAACAAAAACAGTTAACTAGCAAACAAGCAAGAAAAAGGTCCTCCTCTATTCTCTTACGCACATCTTACTCCAAAAACATTAAGGTTTACTTGCTTTCTCTGATCAATGACAGTCCAGAAAAAAACTACTATTTAAATCCTTCAATGATGGGGACATTTACATACAGCTTGTAAAATGGTATTTTTTTTAATTCTCCAGTTGTTCAGCTATTATTAATAAAAATCATAGTGAAGTTCCTGCCAGCATTTATGATAAAAAGTAATTATTTTTATTTTTTTAGTTGACAACTAGTTAGAAATGAATATATTCCTTTGCAAACACAGATTTAGAAAGACTTGGTGAAATCAGTTTGAACAAATGTGATACAACTACTTCCAAGAAGGGATGCTAAAAACACAACAAATCTGTAGTTACAGCACAGTTTCAAAAAGGATGGGCTGTTCTCTCAAGAGGAGTTAGCAAAAACTGTTGTCTCCACAAAAAAAGAAGGTCAGAGAAGTACAGAACACAGTGACCAGAAGAAGCCCATCTGATCTCAAAGCAAACTGCTGTTCTGCAACAACTTCCCTCTCCTTCTGTACATCGCTCCTCTGGGAGTACTCTCCGGATAACACTGTTTTGAGGCCAGAACCAGAGACAGACCCCCAGTGAGTTGAAGTCATGCTTGAGAGATGAAAGTTGCGCATGTGGAACACATTCAGAACTGAGGAAAAAGATGAAAAATAAAACAATAACAATAAAAAAGGGAAAACTAACTTTTTTTCTTACCAAGCTCAAACACATTTACTTAGTTACTTAGTCAATAAGTGGAACAGCTTTTTCCACGGTTGGGTTGTTGGTTCAGGCAGGTTACAGTCATTACCATTGCAACTTATTTCATCAGATAAGCTAACCTCTCCAGCACCTCAATCTCCACTCTGCATCGAAGAACAGAGATAATTCCCAGTAATGGGAGAGAATTGTTTTGTTAATGCATTCACTGTGTTCTCCAGATGACCTGCAGCAATTCTGCTTTTCGAGTCTTTGCACTGCAAATTTGTAAAATCTGCTTATTAGAATTCTGCCACAAGTGCAGCTGAATTCCTTAAAGCCATTAGTGGCTGTTGAGAATGGTTTGGGCTGGCCTCAGCATCGACTGTAATGACAAGGACAGGGTGCCAGCGCAAATCAATGCTTCTCTGCGGCTCAAGAATTAAACTGTAACAGC
This sequence comes from Hypsolebias martinsi, assembly GCA_031762355.1. Lineage (NCBI taxonomy): Eukaryota > Metazoa > Chordata > Actinopteri > Cyprinodontiformes > Rivulidae > Hypsolebias > Hypsolebias martinsi. The sequence continues at coordinate 9,932,697 of JARVGQ010000759.1, read as the reverse complement.
AGGACCACTCCGATTGAGCACAGTACTGCCTCCTTTTTCCGACCACTTAATTGATCAAGGCTGTATTTCTCTTGTCACGTGAATTTATCCTAATTTGTCTTGCATTTGTTCACAAAGCACCTTTATCGAACGGATATGCTAACAATCTGTGGTATTACATTCATTTTCCCTCATTGAACAGAGCTGTCTCTGCATTTTGAATGTTATAGAGGCATGTTTTAACTTGTGTCATCTGTTCAAATATTGATGTCACTAAAGGAAGGGGCGATCAGAGCCTGAATCTGTATTAGTTACAATAAACACACACTTGGTGTGCTTCTTTTAGGAAAATACGATCAGTGTATGTTGGTGCATGAGGAAACTAATCACAGAGCTTCACTTTTTCAACATTTTATGTTACAGATTTTTTACAAAATGAATCAAATTCAAAATTCTCCCTAAAATTCTGCACACTATACACCATAAAGGTGTAGTGAAAAACAGTTGTTTGGAAAATAAAATGTTGAGGCACCTTGGAAGCAATTACAACCTCAAGTCTTTGCGTTTGCTGCTACAAGCCTGGCAAATATTTTCATGCAGTTTCTCCTACTTTTCCTGCCAAGCTCTGTCAGGTTGGATGAAGAGCATCAGTGCAGATGTTATTCAGAGATGTCCACTAAGTATCCTGGACTCTGGTTGGGCCACTTACGACTTTCACTGAGTTGTTCCAAAGCTACTTCTTTGTTATTTTGACTGTGTTTTGAGCCGTTGTCTTTCTAGAAGATGAACCTTCCCCCAGTCTGAGGTCCAGAGTGCTCTGGAGTAGGTTGCTGCACATTGATGCAGTCACCTGTCCCTTGACCGTGACGAGTCTCCTGCTTTCTACAGCCAAAAACATCCCTATATCTTAATGCAGCCACCACCGTGCCTCACTGTAGAAATAGTATTGGTTATGTGATGCCTGGTTTCCTACTGACAGGTTGCTTGGCATTTAGGTCAAATAGTTTAACCTTTGTTTCCTCAACTCTTGAGACTGAACATTGAGAAGGCTTTAGGTGTTTTTTTTTTTTTTGGTAAACTCCACGCAGGTTCTCAGGTGCTTTTTACTGTGGTGTGGCCAAGTTCTGTCTGGTAATTATACCACACAGTTCTGATTGGGGGAGAGTCCTATATAAATTGTTGTTTTTCTGGAAGGTTCTCTCCTGTCCAGAGACCTACACAGGAACTGACATTTGGGTTTATGGTCACCTACCAGAATAAGAACTTCTACTCTGATGGCTCTGATTGATGGAGTAGGTAGCTCTAGGACGAGTCCTAGTGGTTACAAGCTTGTTCCGTTTACAGATGATGTAAATCTGAGCTCATAAAGACATTAAATGCTCAAAAAAAATGTCTGAGCCCTTCTCAAAATCTGTTCCTCATACAACCCTGTCTTTGAAGTCTTCTATAGACAGGTGTGTGCCTTTCAAAATCATGGACAATCTACTGATTTTACCACAGATAGACTCCAAGTTGAAGAAAGATCTAAAGTAGAAGCGGAAAAAGGAGCCCAATTGTGATGGTCATGGTAAAGGCCATTCAATTAAAACATGTTAATCTATTTTGCAACAGAAAATGTGGATAAAAGTAAAGAGCTGTGAATATTTTGTGGATAGACTGTATGTGGCTGCAGATGATGTGATGAATTTTGCTTCCCATTTTTTAAACTAAGCAGGGGTGCATCATACGTTTCTTTGCTTTGCAACTATGGGACAATGTCTTTGTGATTGGGTGATTTTATTTTATTTTATTTTATTGCGCTACTTGCTGCGTTCATTTCCATTGCATTTCTGTCATAAAATACCCTCCGCATGGTTGTCTACTTAAATGGAATGTCAATACTTAGCATGTGGAATGGAGGAGCGTGGAAATAGGCTTAATATTGGGACCCATAAACATAAAATTTAATGCCACCACTAAAGGAAGGGCCAATTGGAGTAAAGCTTTGCAAAGCAAAGAATAATAATCACAGAATTTTCTTGCCCAGCCCTCCTAACAGCTTAATATAAATAAGTTTGTAGCACCCGCCTGTGCACTTTTATTTTCTAATCATCAACAATTTCCTTCCATTGATTCTGTTTGCCCCCTCCAGCCTCCCTGTGTTATATTCCTTCTTATATGTTTTTTTTAATTATTACTTTGTATTTTTACTGTTCAGTATTGGAGCACAGGCGAGAGACAAATTGTGAAAAACAAACAGCAAACCCTCTCGGCTAAATCTGATTGTTTAGTATGAAGAAAGAAGTGTGTTGTGGAATAAGAGACAACACTGTTCAGCTGAGCTCATTGTGATGTCCAGAGGGAAATTCCCCAGATAGGGCCACTTCATGGACTCATTTGCATCACCAGAGCTCTGACTGACTGTAAGTCAGCAGACTGCTAAGAAAAAAAGAAAGTTGCGCCTGTGCTGTGTGATTATGGCTGTAATATATTAACCGATGGTGAGCAATTTCCAGAGACAAGTCTGATGATGCTGTGATTGATTTTACTGTGTTGTGAGTGTTCATAGCACTACCATAAGTGGAGGGTGCTCATTCTTGTCCATTATCTGTTCAAAGCAATTGGTTCTTCCATTGCCAGTTCTCTTACTGTCTTCCAATCCATCTCCTTAAACATTTTTTTTTTTTTTAATTTGAGTTTGATGTCATAGCTCTTTATTTACATTTGGAGCTGGGTTGATATATTGATGCAATTAGCTAAATAAGCAAGAACAAAATGATTGAAGAACTGCTTGAATAAGTCATCCACAAACTCTTGGTTGAGAAGCATTCCTCCCTCATGAGTGTTGCCGCTAGTCACAAGATAAACATCATGTTCTCCCCTTAGCAGTACACACACGCACACAGCACTTGTTGAGAAATGAATGTTGTCTTGTGATGTCAAGGAAGAGTGCATACAGCGGTATCTCTAAGGTAATTAAACAGAATTAAAGGTCTGTTGTGACTGTGAAGGCTTGGCAGGGACAGACTAATGCTAAAGCTAATTAAAGTGTGTTTTATCCCTTGAATGAAACTCATCTTCTCTGCCCACGGTATCGAGGCAAGTTCAACAGAGTAGCTTTATGGCTCCATAAGGACCTTCAGGGGTACATTGTTATTCTTACCTTGACATGCCATTAAAGTTAATTTTCTTGGAGTTCCCAAATGTAGCAACACTGTCCTTTATCTATGAATCATGCATGGCATTAGGGTCCTCATGTTAGGCACTGGTTTTTCCAAAGAGTACAGAAGTTTTTAGTACGTTACAACTGAGCAGCTGCAGCAATAAAACTCAATACTATTCTTTAGTAGATGCTTTTATTAAAAGCCTGTAGTAAAGCACTACATTCATCATTCAAATAAAGAAACATGAAGACCTCTAAATCTTTGAGAGCATTCATCTGAGACTTGTATATGTCCTCACAGGTGGAAAACACATCTGAAATGTATAGTACATGTGCATATTTGGTATTTTACTGAAAAATAACATTTTCATATAGATTCTGTACATACTAAGACAGCTCAATAACCTGGATACAAATACCACTGTTTGCTCATTTTTTAAAAATCTTAAGTTTGCTTTGATTGTATGGATTCTTGTGAAATTGATACAATCTTGTGGGATTTCGGTGACCCCCTTCACACTGGCTGATGACTTCACTGTGTTATAAAAAAAATGCAAGTAGAACATGGTAGGTCTTTGCCAGGTATTGGTTAGGGCTCCATAAAAAATACAGTTGGTGTATGGGTGATCGAGCATGATAGGTCCACAATGGTATTCACGTACAAACTTCAAGGCTGTGGTGGTTTATTGACTTGGTGGCAGCACATGGAGGTATTTGGTTGAGAGTGATGGTAGAGCTAGCAGCATATTTATGTTGTGAGGCCCAAGGCTTTCCCAAAAGTCACTTGCCACACCTAGGCTAGGAACGTGGTTAGAACAAGGTCATATGAACAAGCTATGCAGACATTATACACATAGCTGTATTTCAGTCATGCTTAGGATGGGGCATATATAGTGTTGAGGGTGAAGAAGAGCTTTTCAAGGATGTGGAAAGTGGTGAGAAATAAATATGTACAGGGTACTTGAGTTTGAACTCAGTTATTATGTACTTACCAGATTTGTCACAATCCAGCCACGTTCAAATAAGGTGTGTAGGTCATCTATTTGTATCAAAGGTCTAAAAAAGACACATTTTTACAGTTTTGCATTTTACAACTATTAACTCGCTGAATCAGACTTCATTAAACGGGACCTGGATCAGAGTGAACGGAAATACACAGACTTGGAAACGTATTAGATTTAATGCAGTGATCAAATATAACGTGAACCTATTCATTTTTTTATAGTGCCCTGAAATTACTTTTGTTGAGGATATGTTTTATCAGACTGAAATGATCTGAGTACTTCCATTTCTGAACTCTCATTAATAACAGCACCCTTTTACTGTAAACTTCCCAACTCTGCATTGTTAATGACCCCATAAACTTTTGGAGAAACGTCTCAAAAAGTGTGACGAAGAATCTGAGGTCTTCACCTGGCTACACAATTTCACAGATACCAATTTAATGGGATCTAATGTTGGAGGAAAGCCCAATCCAAAGAGACCACATGCCAAAACCTAGAACCCATAGTCTTTTGTTAATGTTGGTGCCAACCACTCAAGGACACCCTTCAATATGCTTTTCCTCCCTTCAACATCCAGATTAGCTAGAGCTGCTTATTGTATAAAGAATGACCTAGTCCATATTGAGAGAGTGATAATATGGTGCTTTCTATGGGCATATAAAGTGACATATTTATTTACTTGCGATAGTAGCTACAGTTCCTCATAAAGAATTCAGTTACCCAGTAGATACAAACCCCATCCATACAGGTGATAATGTATTCACCCAATATCCAGTCACTTAGAGGAGTGACATGGCACTGATGACAGAGTTGACAAAAAATCTGTCATTTACTTCATTCTCTGCCTCATTTAAAACTCCACATTGCTGAAGTACTTTCAGTATAAGACTTTTAGTCCTGCTAACCTTTATTTCCCCAGCCTCAAAATCAATTTAGTCAATTTAAAACCAAATCAATTTTACTCCAGATGACTATCAATGCCACTATAAAATGAACTCTGTATTTCTTTGTGCTCCCCGAACTCTAATGATCCGTTAATCTTCATCCGCAGCGTTTTGATCTAAGATATTCTGCTTTTCTTCCCAGGTAATAAAAGGTCTATTGAAACCTCGTGCAGTTGCTAGCGCTCAATAAATCTCAATAACCTGTTTTATTCATGAAAGTTATTTTTGTTGTCAGCATTGACAGTATAACATGTGATACTGTCAGCTCCAAACAAGGATTTTACCACAATCACTCTGACAATGTGAAGTGAAAAATGATCAATTATAATGTTGCCAGCTCTCACTTCCCTTCTCTCTGTCACTTATCACACTAGTGATGAATAGGTAGGTACTAATAAATAATCCTACATTCTGCACAGTTTATGGAACACTGCTGCCATTAATTAAAGTGACAGACAAGTAGAAAAGAATATTAAGACGACACATAATGAGACAGAGGTTGTGAGCACTCCCTGGCCTCTTTTCACCCATTTTCCATGTATTTCTATAGTAATTGCAGGAGTTTATGAGGGAGGCTGGTGTGCAAAAAGTTCATTTTTAAATGGTTTAAGCACATTTTAGGAATAGGATGTTGGTTTTAACCCAACAATTACAGTAACTAGCACCAGGCTGTAGAAATTCAGCTCATCTTTTCCATTGGGAGTTATAACATACTGAATTTTGGAAATTTCAGTCATAATGTGTTTGCAATGGTAGTATTATCCATCCATCCATCCATCCATCCATCCATCCATCCATCCATCCATCCATCCATCCATCCATCCATCCATCCATCCATCTTCTCCTTGTTCTGAAGTCCGGTCGCAGTGCAGCAGTTTGAGCAGGGAGGCCCAGATAGTCCTGTCAACAGCCACCTCTTCCAGCTCATCTAACCCTAACCCCAAAGCGTTCGCAGGCCCATTGAGAGACAGTCGTTTGAGTGTGTCCTGGGTCTTCCCTGGGGGCTTCTTCCCTGTTGGATATGCCCAAAGCACCTCCCTCAGGAGGTGCCCAGAGAACATCTTTACCAGATGCCTGAACAACTTCAACTCTTGATGTGGAGGGGCAGTGGTTCTACTCCGAGTCCTTCTCAGATAACTGAACTTTGCACCCTGCAATGGTAGTATTTGTGCACTTTAAATAATATATCATTGGATGTTGCCCTGCTGAGTGCTGGTCAATTCCTCCTTACCCAGTGGTTGCTATTTAATGATTCATAGCCAATGATTTGTACCAGTTGGGGACAAAACAGTTACTATTTTCCACCCAGGCACTGTAACCCTGCATGCAACCCTGCGTGAAGAGGCTCTGCCTCCATGCAACACTGTAGGGGATCTAGCAGTGCTTTATTTCATAGGCGGCATAAAACTAGGTACGATTTGGCAGAGGGCTGAATTGTCCTATACCAGGCCTGCAGTGCCTGGTGTCACTAGATCATCACTATCTGTTACTGGTTTGAACAAGAGATAGTCCAGCTACCCTGCAGCGGAAACTCATTTTAACTGCCCATATCCGCAGTCTGGTTCTTTTGGTCACTACCCACAACTCATGACCATAGGTGAGGTTAGGAATAGATCGACCGGTGAACCGAGAGCTTTGCCCTACAGTTTAGGTCTTTCTCTATCACAACGGACTGGCACAAAGTGTGCAATATTGCAGATGTCACACTAATCAGTCTGTCAATCTCACGTTCCATTCTTTCCTCATTTGTGAACAACACCCCAAGACGAACTCCTCCACTTGAAGCATTTGAGACAGCTGAATGGCACCTGTGTTTAAACATAAACCAGTATGAATATTTAAAGCACATTTCTTTAATTAATTAATTTAATAATTAACTAAAAGTAGATTAAACTTGAAGTAGTACCTCATTGGGATGCAAGATTTGGTGACAAACTGTGAATTATGTTCTTGAAGGAGTTTCCAAAAAAGTCATGAACTGTTCTTCAGGATTTTTAAGCTCCTACTTGTTTTTTTTAGGGCCTGACTCTTTTGGCAAATATATTAGACTATTAGTGTTAGATAAAATAAACAATACTTTTGTTAACAGTCAGTTGTTTTGGGTGTATTGAACCCTCCTTAACTCTTTCTAACTTTCATAAACTAATTCATTTAGTCAAATTTACAGATTTAGATTTTTTTGTGTGTGTAATGTGTGCGGTTTTTCAGCACCGTCTGCTGTGAGCTAATGCAAATATTTTATTCAAACTAATTCTAAGAAAAAATACATTTTTTTCTATATCTTGTATCTCCAACGAGTTCGCAACATTTTCAGCCCAGTGACATAATGTACCTTAAGGCATGACCAACTGGTTCTGATTTGAATGTCATCTGTGTTTAATTTGGCATGATGTACACTGAAATTTCATGCACTTTTAAAATCTATGGTTCATGGCAGACTTTGAAACTGATTTGATGAGCAAATAATATCAGTATCACAGTCATTGATTCTAACTGAAGGATGCAGATTCACCTCCCAGCTTTTCTTTGTGGAGTTTGCATGTTCTTCCCGTGCATGTGTAGGTTTGCTCCAGGTGCTCCAGGCTCATCTATACACCAAAAGCATGAATGTTATGTTAACTAGTGACTCTAAACTGTCCTGAGAGCATGACTGATTATCTGTCTCATTTGGCTCTATGTGGCCAAATGATGGACACATGGCCTGCCCAGGTTTACCCCTGACTTTTGCACAATGAAGCACCAGCTCTCCAAGTAACCCAAAAGGAAAAAGTGAGAAAAGAACAAGGATGGATGATTTTTACTGTAAGCTGAAGTCAAAATGCAGTTTTATTAATATTTTCTAGTAAATTTTAAAGCCAATATGAGGTCCATTAAAATTAGTTATAGAGTCTTGTTTAAAGCTTTTCATAAATTACACTTACAAATGTTACTTTTTTTTGGAGGGGGGTGGGGGCATGGGAATGAGAAGTAATTTAACCAATATACTGAGATTAGTGCAATTAAGACATCTGTCCCAATGGTCTTTTCCCGACATATATATTTTTTCTTTACCGGTATTTGTTTATTGGTCATTAAATAAGCATTAATCTACTGAAAGATGTATATCTTAAAAGAGAACAGGAACTGGATCTGACTGGTGTATGTTTACTATTTCACATTTAATGATCCTTTACATTCCCATAAATAACTGCATCGACATCTAAATGTTTATTTCAGAAACTCTGTGTGTGTGTTGGGGTGGGGGGGTCTATGCTATTTTCTGGCAGTGAAAGCAGTTTTATACTAAGCAAAGCATGCAGTCCGACAGGACGACTGTCATTTTGCCATTCGAACATGGCTGAAGCAAACAAAGGCCTATCAAGGTCTCCACCTGTGTTGACTCTCTCAATAATGCTATTAGCAGATAATAAACTGGTATCCCAGTTACACACAAAATAAATACATAAAAATAAAGCAAGTGAGCCAACTACTTTTAGAAAAAAATAAAAAATAAAACTGATCTAAATGAGTTTGGCGGACAATATGGTGTTTGCTGATAAGAGGTACAATTTTTGTGGTGCTTCTCCGATAACCCATTTCTTTCTTTCTCTGTGTTGTTATTGGTCATCTGGAAGTCAGTTAAAGACAGTGATTTATGCCCGGAGCTTCATGTAGCACAGCCTCATTACACACAACCATTTTGGGAATCAGCAGATAATTACGGAATATATCATAGACCTCGTGGGGCTCCGTAGATTCAGTCCATTCCGATGGCCTGTCACAGGACGGAGGGCCTCAGAAATGGAAAACTAACCTCATTTGCTATTTGCTTAATAGAAATGTTTGCGGAAACTTTATGCAAAAATGTTGATTTTTGCATTTCACCATCAGATGGTTAATGTTTTTACTGCTAAATTCCAGTTAATTGAAGCTGCTATAGGTGTTGAGTTTGTTTAGAGGGAGAATAATAGGTTTAATACGTTTTAGACATTTTTGCTTTGACTCATATGAGGGTTGAATTGGTAAAAGATTTTGTGTGAATAAAACCTAATCTATAGTCAAACAAGCAATCCTAACAACCCTTTTTTTAATTTTCCATGAAGGGGACATTAACTCGTGCCCGAACCGAACTGAATCCTGAATATCTGGACCTTCGTCCGCGAGCAGAGTTGAATCCTGAATACTGGACCCCTTGCACCCCTTTAGTGAGTATCGATGGTGCCATTTGTAAAGAAAACAATCACCAGACATTCACCTTATACCAGTTGTCTAATTTCATCACATCAAACTATTCCGTACACCATTTTTAAATCAGCATCCCTCTCAAAGCTTTGTATATGTCTCATCCCCTCACTCACCCTCCATCCCTGTTCTGAAATGTTTCCGTATTTGACACCAAACAGTTGGCGCTTTTTTCACATTTTCTCCTCCTTCTCTTTATAATGTTTAAATTTGTTTTGCCTCAGAGTAGCAGTGACATATTGTATTTAGAACATCATTAAACCCAGGGCCTAATGCAATGCTAATATTCTTGCCATTTTTTTTTTCTGAGCAATAAGTATTTGTCTCATTACCTCCATGCTTGGGAAACACAGTGCTTGATAGTCATCAGGGGGCTTAGAGGAGGTTTGCTTGTGTTGCTTTGCTTGCACACTGGTGAATCTTAATGATGTCAGTTTTTCTTCCTCTCTGTGATCAGATACAGTTTATCAACATGGTGCGGGGTGAGGACAAGCTTGGACTCTAACCATAATCTTCCTTCCTTCACTGCTCAATGCAGTGCCAAGTTTATTTTTAATCTTTTCTTGATGTGGGAACAATTTTCTGTCTGTGAATTCCATTTCTACAAATAAGTAGTGCACGCAGCGATTGGAGATGCTCCCCGTATTGAGGAGGCAAAAGTTTTATAGTAAATCTTGTTGCTCTAAGTTCATACACGTGCATCTTCAGCTGCAGCAGTTCCACCTCTTCAGTTCTTGCTGAATCAGCCAATCACACAACCGCAGCTCAACACATTAAAACACCTTGATGTGGCGGAGATGACTTGCTAAAGTTCAATCCGAGCGTCAGAACGAAGCAGGAATAGAATTTCCAGGACTTTGACTATAGGGTAGTTGGTGCCAATTGGGCTGGTCTACTGGGATTTTCAACACATAACCAATCTTTGGGATTTTCAGAAGATGACCTAAAAAGGATAAAATATATCCACGGGTGTCAATTGTGTGAACGAAAGAGCCTTGTTGATGTCAAAGGCAACATTAGCTCAAATAACTTATTCCAACCAAGGTATGCAGAACATAATTTCTGAAATTACAACATGTCCAACCTTGAAAAAGATGAGCTCCAACAGCTGAAGACCACACCAGGTGCCACTCCTGTCAGTTAAGTGCAGGGAACTGTAGTTACGATTCCCAGAAGCTCGCCAAAATCAAACAGTAAGAAAAAATAAAAATACAAATTCTAGTCTTGTGACTCTTGGTTTACTGGAGTCCAACATTTCCCAAGGTCACCAGATCGATCCAGCACTTTTGGAATGTGGTGGAATAGGAGATACACATCATGGATGTTCAGCTGACAGATCTATAGTAATTGCATGATGCTACCACATTAATATGAACCAATATCTCTGAGAAATGTTTCCAACCCTTTAATGAATCTATGCTGCTGAGGTAAAAGGAGGTCCAGCTACAGTAGATATGTACCTAAGAAAGTGGCCAAAAAGCATCACAGTTTATTGGGTTATTATGTGACCATAGTAAAGTTGTCATAATTTTACATACATAACTTTTATCTAGAAGTATTTTAACTAGTGGTTAATAAAATCAACTATTTTGTATTTAATTTCTGTAGCCATACAATAAAAATAAATTTCAGTGTAACACAGTTAAACTTAACTAAACAAAGGACAACTAAAGTATGTTTTGTATGTTGAAGTCAAAACGTCTTGGAAACACCAGCAACAAAGTTTAAACAAATTAAATGTGATTAGTAATGGAATTAGAAAACTGTCTGCAGTGACTTGTTTTGTTACATGTTAGACAAGAGCATTAAATGTTATTTTTAGTTAGGAAACCCAGAACAGTTGTCAACACCTGTAAGTCAATGGAAATTAATAACAGCAAATCTATTCTTTGTAATAGTTTTTTTTCCCCACATTTAAAGTCATTGCTCAGGCTTTAGAGAATCTGTCGTCAAATTTTGATTGGGATTTTGCCAGCGAGTTCCACAAAATAAAAAGATCGTGGAGTCAATTTGACAGATAAAGGTTCGGCCTCTGAAAAACTCTGAAATACATTAACAAGTTTTCATTTTCACGGACGTGCAAGGACAATGAGAACTTGATATATTTGCATTTCTGAACACACGGTTGAGAAAACACTCGTACGTATTTATTTTTCATGAAGCAGTAATGCTCACAAAAAGTTGCACCCTTGGTTTGCTTTGCATTAAATATTTAATGCTTGTTGTGCACCCATGGGCCCACCATCAGCAAATGGGGAAAAGCTAACGAGGCAAAGGTGCAAACACAACGCAGTCCCTTTTACCCATACTCCCTTGGTGTCCTCAGGCACACTGCTGTGTTGTGCAGTCACATTTTACTGTGGCAGCTGCAGTCAGCACCGTCAACAGGTCATCGTTTCCTTAGCATGCTACTCAAACCTCCAGTTTGTCAAAAAAAAAGTCACTGTTTGTCTTGTTAGTCTTGTGTTGGCAGTTAAAGCAACGAAGGGAAAAAAAAAAAAACTCATTTTGAATATATTTCATGAGCAGAAACCAAGTATAACTGAATGCAAGCCTTCTGTGTGCAGCTTTTTAATTGGTTGGATGGTCTTCTTTTCCAACATTGCTTCTTGTTTAATACACATGACAATGAACACACAGTGCCCTTTGACCTCAGCCTACGATTTTACATTTAACTCTCTATTTAATTGAAAAAAAAAGTTATATCTAAATGATCTTACTGTGGAAAATCCACTGTGTAGCTTTGAAGTTTATGTCGTGATCAAAGTTGTTTTATAGGTGTTGAAGCATTTTTGAGATGCATGTTAATATGTCACACGCAGGCCCCGTCCGCATGGGAATGGATTTTAAGAATGCTCAAAAGTTTGTATTGTTTCAGCCCTGCATCCACATGGAAGCTGAAATTTAGGAGCCCCAGGTGGCATAATGTGAAAAATGAGTTCCAGAATGAAAAAATAAAAATAATAAAAATAAAAAAAACACCCTTGTATTATTGGTGTGGACATCCACTATATTTTGAACAGACAGATGTAACTGAACGTACTGACAGATTACATGATTGTGCTGCAAATTATAGTTTCCTCAAATACAGCAAACAATTTATATCCTGAATTACTTCAATGGCAAAGCTGATGGACAACAACATTGTCTTAAATAGAGCAGAAGTATCTCCCTGCAGCACTGCACCAAAGATTCTAAGGACAAAACGTTTTTTTTTTAATAAACTAACAATACAATAAAAAAGGCTGAGAATTGTATCTAGTAAACATTTTAAACATTACTAACACATCAAAACTTGTGCAATAATAACTTACTTTGAGATGTCTAACAAGGAGTCGAGATGGTGTAGAGGCAGGGCAGCCGGCTCAGGACCGGACGGTCCAGGGTTCGATCCCCAGTCACTGCATACCTCGTTGTGTCCCTGGGCAAGACACTTAACTCCAAGTTGCTCCCGGTAGGACTGGCTGGCGCCTTGCATGGCAGCCTACCGCTACCGGTGTATGAATGGATGGATGACTGGTACTGTGAAGCACTTTAGGGCCCCTCACAGGGGGCTGGAAGGCGCTATACAGGTAGTCCTCGACTTACGAACGGGTTCCGGACCTAAGGACTGTTCGTAACTCGATTTTGCCGTAACTCAGAGCGCCGGCCACATGGCGGCCGTAACGTCTTTTTTAAACACGTTTTTTTTTCCAATGTAAAACAACAACAGCATACTTAAAACGCCATTTTAATGTGTTTCCAAGCAGTTAGCTAACAAAATACCCTGAAAAAAATCGGAAAAAAAAAAAAAAACATAAAATGCTGCATAAAAAAGACAATGTAAGGTGTGATGACGTCACTGGGGGCGGCGCCGTAAGTCCGAGTTGCCGTAAGTCGATGGCGTCGTAACTCGGGGACTGCCTGTATACTCCACACCACATTTTAGCAGAACAACTGTAAAAGTGACAACAATGCAACATTTTTTGTGTTTGGCTGTGACGACTATCTTGTATGAAATTGACTCCAGAAGCTAATATGCTGTAAATGTGCATCCAGTGATTACATTTTAAGTTTCATGGATACCTGGATCCAAGTGGTTTAAGTGACTTGGTGTTTGTTTCTCAATAAAAACATTTTAAGAGGAAGTCAAAGTAAACATGGATTTTTCCCACAGACTTGATGATTTCTGCAACACTGCGAGCAGTTAGGGTTCCAGCAAATATGACTAAAAGTTATCTATATAGAAGTTACTTTCTTCAGCTTTAAAACAGAAAATTTCACACATAAAATAAATTATTGTTATGTTATTGTGACCCTAACGGGGTCCTTTGAAGTCAGTTAATTAAAATGATCAAAATTATGGTTTTTGCAACATTTTATATGATCATCGTCCAGTCCCTGCATTCAAAAGTTTATCTTTTTCTTCTTTTGGTTGTTCCTGTTTCAAGGGTTGTCCTTCTCATCTCACCCTGTCCAAATCAAAAACAGAATAACTGGGGGGGGGTTGCACGATAGCCAAAGCTTTTCCTTAGTTTACACATTGGCCTGTTTTGAGGCCAACCAAGGAGTTAGATTCAGATAAACCACAATTATTGATTTATTCAGGCAGACTGTTTTTCTTGTCAGCTTTGAGTCTGTACTGATGCTTCCAAGGTCCGAAACGGCCAGATTAAGGTGCATTCTGCTGGTC
>JARVGQ010000759.1:9887469-9897544 GCA_031762355.1 Hypsolebias martinsi | reverse complement strand
CACCAGAGACTCCCACCAGTGTTCCCACCCCACCCCACATTACAAATGCCCTGACGCCAAAGCCTTGCCCTGTGCACAAATTAAACTGAGGACACATCACCTGCTCTTTTACAGATTATATTGATTGATTGATTGATTGATTGATTGATTGATTGTCCACAATTCCCAGTTGGGAAAAGTTTGCATCAGTTTGGAATAGTTGGGGAAAGTCAACATTCTCCAACATTTAATATTAATCACCAGTGCGGTTTTTAGACCTGGACATGTTTTCTGTGTCAAAAATACATCTTGAGACTAGCAATGAAAAACAGTTAAACGTGTTCAAAGTTGAAGTGACATGACAGGAAGCTGCTGCGCCTCGAGAGGAAGTTGAAAAGACTCCAGAAGGTTCCAAAACTTTCTGAACCTCATTCAGAAATGTTGTTTAAAAAAAAAAATCAAACTAAGCAGAATCCAGTCTAGACATGAACTTTTGTTTTAGTTTAGTAAATTTAGTTTTGTATCCAATTCCTTAATACAATACAACTTTTACTAGGATAATATTGTTTTGAAATTAAATTTTAGCAACAATCATGAAGTTATTAAAGATTCCCTCCACCTTCTATGACAAATACAGGAATATGTTAATGTGATTTTAATTACTTGATCATTGTTTGGTTGCTATAGTAGTTTTTAAAAGACAATAGAATTAAATAATCAATTTGTGGAAAATATCAAGGTAGTTATTGGTAGTAAATGTGCTGTAAGAGCTCTTTTGTTTTTTCTGAGTACATTTTTTTTGTTTGTCACCAAATGCATCCCACAGCTGTCAACTCTGACACCAACTGAAGCGGCTGCATGACGTCAGAGAAGTTTTTTATCTGTCAGGTAAAATAAATAAGAAAGATGGTGATTTCTGTGCACATGCCATTAGCGGTAAGTTCAGGAAGTTCTTTGGCTGCTCAAATCACTTCTCCTACTGCGTGACAAGGCTGTGAGTGGCTTTTAGTTTGACTGCATGACACTTACCCAAGTCACTTAGTTTAAAATTTCTTGGGGCTTTATAGTTGCTTTAAAAACAGGTGGAAAATGGAGAATTATTACTTTTCTTAACACATGTTGAAAACAAAATTTTTTTGTGGGGTTAAAGAGAAATGACTCAGTAGTCAAAGCAGGTAGTCGCGAGTAGAACAGGGAACTGGGGCATTTGGGTGGGTTTGGGGAAGGTTTGGTGAACATGAAGTGCAGAACTCAGTGGTAAATAACAGATTCTATATGTATGTAAACATTCAAAGATTTGCTTTTATGGCACATTCATTTTGAAGAGTGAGCAGCATTCCCAATGTAGAGTATTCTGTATTGCTACCAAACCCAATGTAATAAATATATTTATGTTTGAACTGATAACCTTCAGATTTTTGTTTAAATTTAGCTTTAGTTTCCAAACAGAGCTCTTTTTTTTTTTTTAACTGATTTTTCTTTTTGTCTCATCGCAGAACAAAGAGGGTGAATCAGAAATTCCGACCATCTGTCCGTTTGTGTTGTGAGCATGGTAACTTAAAAAAACAAGTGAGCCATTAAGTGTAAGAAAGATTCCGTTTGAAAATTGGTTTGCCATGTCAAAATACAAGATGGCTGTCACCAGATATGTCCATCTGTTTTGTGAGCTTGATACTTAAAATAAACCATGTGCTGACATCCATTTAGGTGTGTTCCAGAATCTAGGGGTAGGAAAGTTCACCATAGAAAAGTGGGTTGCCAAATCAAAATCCAAGATGGACACTGCTACATATATAGTATGTATAAACCAACCATCCTAGTTGTTTGAGGAAACTATACTTATAAGTAATGTAAAAAAATAGAAAACATAATTTCATCATATGACTGGGATGGCTGAAGATGAATGGTTTGGGGACAAGACCACCATTGGCCACCCCCTGGCTTCTCCATTGCACTTGGTGGTAGATTAAATTACTCCATTCTTTCACCTTGATCCATCACTCCGCGCCACAAGAACAAAAAGCACATTTGTTCTTCTCCACAGTGTTACTCCTACCCACTTGAATATCTTGCACCAATCATTTTAAGGGTTACTTGCATTATCTGTTCTGTTCCAGTCCAGAAAAACACTCCTCTCCAGAACTACAAACCCAGCAACAAGGGACTATGGTCAACTGCTTGTTTAAATTACTTCATATTCAGCAACACCAAAACCTAATGACTGCTTGACATATGGTACAAATTTCTGTGGATTTACATAACAAAGTTCAAAAAATACAACTAGTTGTGTTATTTCTGTGAACTATAAGTATATTTAGCTAGAAAAATAATTATATGTTTAAGTAATGAGGACCCAGAATGAAGAACATGGAGAGAGGACAACCTGGCAAGCTGCAACAACACATTACACTTATCAAGGAGGGAACGGGATGCAGAAATCCAACAAACACCAAAAGACGGGAACACTAGCAAAAGCAGCAAAGTCCCAGGGAGCAACAAGCGCTAACAAACAGTGAAAAACAGAAGGATGTGAGCAAAACAGCAAGACTATATCTACACTGAGAGGTGTGATGGCAGAGTGGGAGCAGCTGGCCTAATGAGGGGAGGAGGGGCAGGTGTAAAATGAACCAGAGGATGACTGAGGGAGACAACGATCAGTGACACAGGCAGGAAACTGAAGCATAATGAACTCAGGATAAGTGTGAGTGTGACTAACAAACACAACAAATAAACTCAAACTACAACACTGTCAAGTCAAGTCAAATTTATTTAGAAAGCGCATTTAAAAGAGCAACTGTTACCAAAGTGCTTAACTATAAAATCACAGCATCAAGTAAAAAAAAAAAAAAACAGACAAAAAAACAAACAAACAAGATACACCGGTAATTAAAATAATCAAAAATAAAACCATATAAAAATAAACACAAAGAAAAAACAATGGTTTAATAAATCAGATCATACCATGTTAAATGTCAATGAATGCGGGTGTTCTCAGGAAAGATTTAAAAGTAAGGACTGAAGTGGCCTGTCTAATGCTGATGGGCAGATTGTTCCAAAGTTTAGGGGCAGTGACTAAACAAGACAATCTCCTCTGAGCTTCAGCCTGGTTTTTGGTACAACCAAAAGCAGTTGATCAGATGATCTCGGTGGCCGAGAAGTAACATATGTCGACAGGAAATTTTAAAAATCAATTCTGACATGCAAAGGAGCCAGTGAAAGGAGGCCAGAACTGCTGAAATATGTTCAAATACTGTATATGGGTTCCTGTTAATAGCCGAGCTGCACCATTTTGGACAAGCTGGAGACGTGAAAGGGAAGCTTGACTGACCCCAACAAAAAGCAAGTTAAAGTAGTCCAGCCGGGTTGTATCAAATGCATGGACTATTTTCTCAAGGTCAAATCTGGTCAGCACAGACTTAAACTTAGTTATCTGTCTTAATTGGAAGAAGCTTTTTGAAGAACAGCATTATTCTGTTTATTGAACTTAAAGTCAGAGTCTAAAACCATCACGAGAGTCGTAACAGACTGCTTAAGATAGGGCTGAAGAGAGTCAAGGTTTACGGAATCAGTAACAGTGGTATACCTAGGGCTTAACACAACGACTTAATTTTTCTGATCATTAAAACTTAAAAAAAAATAATGCAAAGCCATCCTTGACATCATCAAGACAATGTAAAAGAGGGGGGTTGGAGCTGGAACTGTTGGATTTTATGGGCAGATAAATCTAAGTCAGCACAACAGGATAGACCCCAAGAGGAGCGGATAAAATAAGAAAAGAAAGGCTCCAAGAATTGAGCCTTGTGGGACCCCGCAGAAAAGAGGCACTGAAGCAGATTAACTATTACCAACATTAACACAAAAACTCAGCTATAAGTAAATAAATAAATAAACAAATAAAAATAACCAATAGAATCATAACAGGAAATGTTGTGTGTTGGGAGAAAAACACAAATACATTTAAATTAAATTCGCAAAATAATGATTTGGATTTACAGCTAAAGCTTTTGGAGTAAACCTGATTTAAGCT
The DNA here is from genome assembly GCA_031762355.1 of Hypsolebias martinsi. Classification (NCBI taxonomy): domain Eukaryota; kingdom Metazoa; phylum Chordata; class Actinopteri; order Cyprinodontiformes; family Rivulidae; genus Hypsolebias; species Hypsolebias martinsi. Next base: position 9,893,538 of record JARVGQ010000759.1, on the reverse strand, counting down.
GACAACCACTAGTCAACCTTATCTAACACAAAAATGGTCTTCTTCTTCTGGCTGCTCTCTTCTTCAGGGGGTCTTATGGCGAATGCCCTTCCTGATGCAACCACAGCCCTCTGTGTGGAGCAGAGAGCTGCCATCTAGGGCACCTGGGGGAGCAGATGGTGGGGGTTAAGAGCCTTGCTCAAGGACCCAGAGTGGGGCAAATGAGGGTGGAGGCAGGTGTGGGTGCTTCACCTATCCCACCCACATTTTGATGTTGTTGAGCCAGAAGTTGAACCTGCAATCTTCTGATCACAGGCCCACCTTCTCTAGCCTCTGCGCCACTCGCCTAACACAAAAATGGTCACATTTCAGTTATATATGTATACAGATATGAGCTAAAACATGGTGTGATGGTAACTAAAGCTAACCCACATCTCATACTCTGTGTGCTAACAGGTAGCACAGGATTTTTAGGGAACTTTTTTAAGGGACTACTGTTATGTAAATAGCAACAGAATATTATTGGATGTTGAAAAGTTTAGCTATTCTATAAAGACAACTTAAGTTTGAAACAAATAAAACCAAGAGATGATTTATGTTTTTGCCCTGTGATGGACTTGCAACCCATCCAGGGTGTACCCTGCACCTCGCACTGTGATTGCTGGACATGGGCACCGGTGACTCCTGTGACCCAAAATGGAAGAAGTGGGTAAAAGATAATGGATGGATGGATGGATTTATGTTTTTATTTGTTTTTTTTTTTGTTTGTTTTTTTTGTTTTTAGATCAATGAAATTTAATTATAAGTTTGACATATGCTGCACAGAGACATACAAAGTACAACGTACCTTGGATTGTGTGATTCCAGCTGCAAGAACATCATCATCATCAGGTTATTCAGTTTTATTCTGTTCCACATCTGGAAAACATCTGTCCACAATCAGTTTAATGTCAGTGTAGATATTAAAAACAAAGACTGCAATATTTGTAGAGATCAATTCCAGGTGTATTTGTTTTAAAGCATGCCAGATATAAACTGAAAAAGCAAGTTTTTAGTCCAAACATGAAATATATTATAAGAGAATGCACAAAATATTATTATTTTTTGTGTTTATAGAAGGTCCAAAATCACCTGGATAAAAAAGATTTTAACTTTCTTTTTGGAAATTCAGTTTTTAACTTGAGACTCCCTAGACTGAGTGAAGTCATCATTAAATAAAACTCCAGCTCCTTCAGAACAGGATGAATTCTTGTTTGCCTCGGGTTAACTTCACATCATGCCAGGTGGATTTTATCTTTTAGGCTCTCTTGCATTCAGAAAAATCCTCTTATTATTTCGAATGAAGTGTTAAACTGAAAGATAAAAACACTGCTAGGAGGCAATTGAAATGAAATTAACATCAAATGTTCATTTAGCGCCATCACATTTATTATAAAGTGTAATTCATATTGCCCTGATCTCTGATATCAGATTTATACGCTCAGAACAATGATGTTTAAAAATACATGAACATATTTAGAGTGTTGTAAATTATTTATCCATGAAATCAAAATAATCCAGATATGCTCCTTTAAAATGGTTGAAGCAGGATTAGTTTTATTAATTAGAGACAAGTTGTATCAATGAATACAGCCTTCCATTACTGAACTAAGGTAATTACATTTTAACATCCCTTTAAGGAACACCTGTAATATTCTAGCCACTCAGGCAGTTCATATTCATAGTGTAGTTACAAGAAAACTCTTGTATTTGTGAATGTGGGGCTGCAGGCGTCGATGATGGCAGAATTTAATATGCAGGACATACAGAATGTAAAACTACATGCCTGACTGCAACAAGGTTCTGGGACTGAAGTTCCAAGCCGGGTCAAGACTTTATTTTCTGGTTTTAATAAGTGAGCCATCTTCCACAGACCTACTGTATGGGGGCGTTGTACCGGTCTGTCATGCTAAAGAGAGAGCTGAGTCAAAAGGCGAAGCTCTCAATTTACTGATCGATCTACGTTCCTACCCTCATCTATGGTCATGAGCTTTGGGTTGTGAATGAAAGAATGAGCTCCCGGCTACAGGAGGCCAAAATGAGTTTTGTCCGCAGGGTGTCTCTCCCTTAGAGATAGGGTGAGATGCTCGGTCATCCGGGAGGGACTCGGAGTAGAGCTGCTGCTTCTCCACATTGAGAGGAGCCAGTTGAGGTGGCTCGGGCATCTGGTTAGAATGCCTCTTGGACACCACCCTGGTGAGGTGTTCCGGGCACGTCCCACCGGGAGGAGACCCAGAGGAAGACCCAGGACACACTGGAGGGACTAAGTTCCTCGGCTGGCCTGGGAACGCCTTGGGATTCCCCTGGAGGAGCTGGCCCAAGTGGGTGGGAAGAGGGAAGTCTGGGCCTCCTTACTTAGGCTGCTATCCCTGTGACCCGACCCCGGATAAGCGGAAGAGAATGGATGGATGGATTGATGGATGAATGGATGGATGGATGATGCATGGATGGATGGATGGATGGATGGATGGACAATAAATGTTACTAAGCAGAAAGACAAACATTATTAATAACAGGAAGGTTCTAACGTATCTAAGGATAAATTAATTAACCGTAATGTCCACTGCAAGATCAAATATTAAAATCAAAACGGACTGTTCAGTCATCCAGTTTGAGCTGCACCCTATTTTTCTAACTATAAAGAGCAATATCAATGAACGGGTCTGTTTTCGATCGTAAGGCACATCGTATTATAAGGCGCATTAAGCAAAACAGTCAGATAAGTTGATCTTTTTTCAACTCATTCCCAATAACTCTCAACATTGTTCAGTTGTACCACATAAAATCAATTTGATGTCAGTAACCACAATCAGAATTAATACATAAGGTGCACTGTATTATAAGGCTCACTGCTGACTTTTGAGAAAATTAAAGGATTTTAAGTGTGCATTATAGTCCGAAAAATACAATAATCCGCTTCCTGCAGGTCAGCTGTCAAACAAAGTTTGACAAACTTCCTAACTGAAGTGTCTCAATACACACATCAAAAACAAGTTTGTTTGAAACAATTTGACCTTGACTCAACGTGAAATAAAATGAGAACACAGAACTTGATAAAATACCTCAATATGAAAATACAAAATAAATCAAATGTAAACCCTCACACCTCAGTTGCCTAAGTGTTGTTGTGCTGTTCAGACATGAGAGGCTCTTATAAACTCCTTGTGAAGTGCACTGCCTTGTAAAAGTAACTCTGCACCTTGACCTTTTCCACATTTTATGATGTTGACACCACAAACTTTGAAGTAGATATTATGTAAAAGACAAACACAAAGTAACTCACTTAACTGTGATGCATAAAAGAAAATGATACATAGTTTAAAAACTTTTATACAAATAAAAGAATCAGAAAAGTTTGGTGTGTAATAAACTGAAGTTTTGAACTGTAGCTCTGAGTTGTCTGGTGTGCTCCTTTGTCTTCATGATGCTGTTTGATCATCATTGTTCTAACAAACCTTTGAGGTCTTCACCAAACAGCTGGATTTATAATTAAATCACACAAAGATGGACTCCATTTCCTACTTGACTTCTAAAGGTGCTGCATTTTAGTTGGAAGTATAAGAAAAAGGGGGCTTAATACAAATTAGCATGTTGCAGAGGTTTAAAAAAAAAAAAAAGATACGCTGAGTTCTTCTTTCCAACTCACTTTTATGCAACACTTTTCATATCCCATAAAATCCTAATGAACTAATTCTAAGCTTGCACCTGGTCAAAATGTAAGAAACCTCAAGGGGTATGAACACTCTTTAAGGCACTGCATTTAATGACATTTATTAGACACAGGAGGTCATTTCAAAGCATGCAAAATATGACCCTTTTGGCTATCCGTACAGACAATTTATAACCACTCTGCCTTTCCAGTGATCCACTTTCCACTCTCTGATTCTGAAATTGGGGCAGCTGTGGCTGAGTGGTTAGAGCAGTCATACACCAATGCAAGAGTTGGGGGTTCAAATTCATCAGCAGTCACATGCTGAAGTGTCCCTGGGCAAGACACTGAACTCCTCATTGCCTTTGATATGTGTCATATTGGTTTATGAATGTGATCTACTTTGTAAAAGCACTAATTAGTTAGAATGATTTGTTCAATTATCTCTGTAGAGATCTAGTAGAGTGCTGTATGAATGGGTAAAAGAGGGCACAGATTGTACTGTAGAACTTTGAGTATCTTGATAAGATAGAAAGGTGCTACATAATTACAGACCATTTACCATTTATACTGGGTCCTGCTATCATTTGAGAATACTAGGCTTTCTAGATTTTATATTGCTTAAATGTATAGTTTCCTCAAATGATTGAGGTGGCCAAAGATGAATCTATGGTGGCCAAGGCCACCATTGGCCACCCCCTGGCTGCTCTATTACACCGGTTTGTGGGAAAATGGAAAAAAAAAAGTCTCCCTCCTGTCACCAGGATCTGTCACTTTGTGCTGCCTCAAATGAAATAAATAAAGAAAGAAAGAAAGAAAAAAACCTCTGTTCTTCTACACTGTGTAACTCCCATCCACTTGAACATCTTGCATCAAAACCATTAAGGTTTACTTTCATTCCGTGGTAAATGCCAAACTAGAAAAACTCTCATCTCAAAAAGTACAAACATTCACTTTTCAGATCACTCATCCACAGAGAATTTTGGGGGTAAAGCTTGTTTCTTTGTGGCCATTAGAAAGAGCTACAAAAGAAAAAAAAAAAAACACGTTCTTTCAAGATGACTGGCGATTCTGTGTGACTGACTTATTCTTCGTTCATTTGTGTACATCCACCCCTGATGTGTGTACTGTGACAGTTCACTACAAATATATGCACACATCACCACAAAATATGATCGTTTTGATAACGATGTAAAAATCAACTAACCCTGACCCAATGAGCATAAAGTGTCATTTGCCAACTCTTGGCATGTTCTGAAATCATTAGAGGCTCGACATTTATTGCACTCATTGCCCCAAGCAACGAGCAATATCAACAGAACAGTCTGCTGGGACGTTACACATGGAGAAGTCATCAAGAATTATGATAAGCAGGAAGCAAAATTGGGTAATAGGAGAGGTGGCACAGAGAGCAGCCATGCTTGATAACCACACAGATTCAGTGCACCCACAAAAACCTAGTGAGAACAAGTATTTTCTTGTTTTTAGGATTAGAAATAAAGTGTAAATGTCGGTTGAATGAATAACTTACATTTTTATTACAAATGTTCTAAAAAATTCAGTCAATGAGGCCTTGATATGAAGCACTGCTGAAATCGAAACCGTCCCAACTTATATTGACTCATTCGTCTTGCAGACCTTGAGCAGAGTGGATTCAGGTGTTGGGCAAATAAATAAAATAATAAATAAAATAAACCAGCTTGCTTACCTCATGTAACTTTTTTAAGCTCAGAAAAATTGGTTTTCTTTCAAGCCTGGTAACTCCCATTACACACCACCCAGAGGGTGAAAAATCCATTTGTAAATCTCAACCACAAATGCTCCTTTTTCAACAAGTATTGGATAAATATTAGAAATAAAAATAATATAAATGATGCTATGTGTCTTATGGACAGTTAATCAATTTGCTGCCTTTCATCTTGAACATTTTATTAAAGTCAGTAGACTCTAAGCTCTTACTTTGTTCTTGTGAAACTGATTTTAAAGGCTGTTTTATGCTAACGGTGCATTTCTGTAGCAAACAGCTGTTTTGTCCAGCATGCACAGATTGAAGCAATGATGACTGTAGCAATGACGATTGACTCATTTATTGTCTTGCTTTAACAGAAGACTACAAACAGAATAGTCTGTATTGTATCAGGCATGCACACAGTAGTACAGCCGACCATGGATCAGGTGTAGTGATAACATTTTTGCTCAGTTAGGTAAGCAGCGCTCACAGATTATAACTCAGTTTTGTCAATAAGGTGAGCTGTGCACACTCATTTTAGTCCGTTTGATCAATTTTGACATTTAACAATGGTTTGTTTGAATGGACTGATCTTAAATGACAGTCTGCTTAACTTTGCATGTTCAGTGAGCCCAAAGCTAACTGAAGGAGCTGATTGAAAATCTGACCATTA
>JARVGQ010000759.1:9872396-9884150 GCA_031762355.1 Hypsolebias martinsi | reverse complement strand
TACTAAAATGAATATAACGTCCCTACTTTGCAGATTTTCACCCATCGAGGGGGTGTCTGAAACATAACCCTTGCGACAAGTGATGGGCTACTGTTTATGGCAAAATCTGATTCAAAATAGTTTTTGTTGGAAGTCATGCATATGAAAAAAGAAAAATAAATCTGATGCTTTGGTTTTATTTGAAGTAGATTTCTCATTCTGCAGAGACTCACAATCATAATCCGTTAGTGGTGAACCTGAGGGTCAAACTGATGCTTCTTTACTGGAAATTGTGATGCTTTTCATCTAAAGCTTCACAAATCTATAACAATTTCCAGCTCAACCTTTAAAACAATGATTGGAAAATAAAAACTAGCACCAGTGCAGATATGAGTGTTTGTATTTGTTCTCTCTCTCCATAATCTGACATATATATATATATTCTATGTGCTGCACTTGGCTGTTTGCTAAATCACAACAAAAACCCAAGTGTTGTGGTCAAGTTTCATGTTTGGGGTTAAATTTACTGTTTGATGGAAACTGGCTGCATCTTCTATAGCCTTAATTTACCGGCATTCTGTAACTGTATTTCTCACAGATGATGACAAACACAATTCCAAACATCTGCGACCTTTGGCTCCCATGATGAATTCATTTTTACGGAAGCTCTTGAATGTCACAATATAAACTCGTGCATTTACTCTGTCTCAGAACATCTCTGCTCTAAAGCCCAGCTTATTGTCTTCATCTCTTTAACGCTCCCTCTCTAACCTCTATCTCCTTTTCTCTTTTCCTTTTTTGAAATCGCACTCTTCTTTAATCTCGCTCCCTTGTGCTGTGTACTATACTTTCCTCATTCACATTGCTGGCTGCATCTCTAATAGCTATTGAAGGGTGGTCACAGTTGTCTTTTTTCTTCTTGACTCATATCTACCTCTGGGAACTGGTTAGGCCCACCACATGAGAGATGAAGGGAGGATGAAATCCAATAAAGTATTTGCAGATTTCGTATTTTCCAATATTCTCACAGGAAAGAAGCAGGTATGTAGGGGATAAAAGTCACTTGGAATTGCTTTTGCGCTGCTTGAGGAGGATGCAGAATTTTTGTTTTGTCGCAAGACACCTTTGTGTGTGTGTGTGTGTGTGTGTGGTGGTGGTGGGAGGGGGGGGGGGGACTGATGCACATCACCTACCTCAGTGTATAGGCATACATTTGGGTTGAGCAGCTTTGGTCAGTGGCTGATAAAATGCAGATCTTGATGCTCAGTCACTGATTTGCATTACAGTATTAAAAATGTATGAGAAGAAAGAACTGCTACAGTAAGACTGAGCTCTAATCACGGTGTGTCTTCAAATACAATTCAGAGAAGTCCACCTAAATACATTTATCTCTAGCAAAGGTCAAGCCTATACATATTAAAAACCTTTTTTTTTTTTTTTTTTTACATTAAATCTTTTTTTTTGACAGTCAAGCTTGGTTTCTTCGCTCATCATACTGTTTCGGGCCTGTAGCTCACAGTAACCTGGATGGTTTTTGGGAAACAACAAGCCAGGTGTAAATGCTAAAAATGCTGCACCACTTTAAATAACTTATCATAAATGCTAGAAAAGCTGCATTGCCTAAAATAGTAGTAAGTAGTCGTTTGTACACTCAGGGTATGGAGAAAGAAGCTGACGTCTCCATCCAGGCTAAGCTAATGGCTAGCAAACTAACAGCTTGTTTTCAGGGTTACACAACAATTCTTTCTCAAAAACAACACGTACGTTCTGAAGTCCATGACCAATATAATACAAACATTACAGGTAGTTAATTTTGAATTTCTACACTTTAGCACATTTTCTCCACTGAATGTGCAAAGCATAAACAGACCAAGTTTAGGCCTGTGAAATAGTAAAAAACAACAACATCAACAACAACAAACATGCCCTAAAATTTAGCCTAACATTGTCTAGCTAAGCCTTTTGCATTTTTCTTCATAATCTGCTTTATGACTGATGCCAGGGATGATAAAGTACTAACTATTAATAACTATCCGACAGAACATCACTTTAAAGTTAACTGGACTATCCCTTTAATTCTGGTCACCCCTTATATCTGCTTAAAGGAGTTTATGACATACAGTTTTTGTGATAATAATGGATGCATTTTTAGAAAGATAACATTAAAAACATATTACAAAAGCAACAACAACCACACCAACAGCAAAAATGTACGCAACTGAATTGTAGACATTTGCATGTACAGTAACAGGAAGTGATGACAAAGGGGATCACCTCCATGTAAACACATCATTGCTATAATATCAACACAGATGATAGAGAAGAATTATTCATATTATTTAGTCTATCAGAGATGAAGGGTCAGAGGTCAAATAATATTACAAAGACCTAGAAGTTCCCCTTTGATGTCACTTCCTATTTCACTTTGGCTGCAGCAAGTTTAGAAGGAAATATGATATATGACTAAATGGGCAAAATCATGTGTATTATGCCAAATTTCTCAAATACAGCAGTAAGAGGTGTTCTTCTATTTTTTTTTTTTTTGTGTTTGTAGGTCATGCATGTCTCTCAGACTCTTAGACGCTGACACTTCATTTGAGTTTCACTATTTTCTCTCTCAAAGCTCTTTGGGTTTTGGACTCTATATGAAGTTGTGTAAACAAGTCATGTTTAAGAAAGATGGACGTTTAATTCTTGTTTTTAGCTTGTTGTCATTTCACCACCTCTTTCTGTCCTCCAGCATTGGTATGACTGCCAGTCATGGAGGAGGCCATCCCCTGCCATCATATAGATTTTTAATGACTGAGGGCTGCGTAGTGACTTAAAGATATTAATGTGAACAATAAGTTGCACATGGGCTGGCATTCTGTTTCTTTGTGTGAATCTGATTGCTTCTCATGCATACCTCACATATTTCTGTTTTTCTATAAAGAGGAATCTGAGCTTCATGATTTCAAAAATAAAATTTTCACATATTGCGAATACTTTGAATTGGCAGCTGGTAGTATAATTACCAGAAAAATAGCATCCTGTGGGATTTTTTTTTTATTTTTATTTTTACTCATCTGCTTTGTTAGTTTGGTTGTCGATAACAAAACACATAATGCATCTCAGTTTGCACCATTGTCTCTTGAACCATAAATCACAGAAAAAAGACAACTGTTCCCTACAGTACCCAATGTGAGAACGAGTTATAAGTTCATTTATAGCATTTTCAAAGTACTTGGAATAGTCATGTAGGTGGAGGCATTAAATCTTTGGATTCACACTATTAAGCATTTATCTGTGTGGCGCTCAGTTTCTTCCTCCGACCAGCTTAGTCAGAAGTGGTGCTAGTTTTTGTTCTATAATTCTTACATTTCTATGAATAATGGAGGAGTCTTTCAGAGCAAAGGTGCATCCTGCGCTCCTGAAGCCCAATGTTCCCAATTAGAAGTGTGGATCGGTGCCAGAGCACATGTTTCTCCACTGTATTTGTTGGCACTTTTGAGATAGACCCTACTGAAGAATTAATGAAAGCAGCAAACAAAGCCGTGCTGGCTGCAGATATTTCATGCTGCCTTCACAAATTTGCCACTGTGCAGCAAGAGATTGTCACGTCGCAGACCTCCTTTTCCAAACAGCTGAGGGAGCAGAAAGGCGTAGTGTTTGTAGCTGTTCTGTATCTGATAGTGCTAAGCAGATTATTTTACGCTCTTCATTTTAAACAAACATCATCATCCTCAGGATGAGTCTCTGGGTGAAGTTTATCCTTTATGTCACAGCAGGTAACACATTTTATTAGTTCATTTATTATTAAAAGAAGTGATGTGTGTTCAAATAAGGAATGAGTCATTTTTGTTTGTATTGTATTTTTTAATTTTTAGAAAATTAGTTATATTGAATTGGGAAAAAAAAAAAGTACCACCCGCCCCTTTATTTCCTAAAAATAATAAAATAACTTGTAAGAGAAATGACAAACACTTTAGATTTGAGCTGCATGAGAGTTCAGGGAAGCTTTGTTCATTTCATGTTCATAAAGAATACATGTCGCGTTCCTTACAGAGGTAAAACGTGTCGTCTTGGGCTCTGGCGGATGTCTTGTTGTCTGAGTATACACTCCCATGATGCACAGCAGCTTCCTCTAACCCACACTGTGACAAAACTTTGAGAAGGAAATTGGATTTTGGCTGAATGTTTGTATAACCAGCTGCCAGGAAGGCTTTTTCTTTTTTGGCTTGTGTACACCTGGCAGTACTAGATACATATATTTGTATATTTATTTATTTATTTTTACTTGTACCTTTTTTTTTTTTTTTTTTGCATTTTATATGATGCTGCCTGCTGTTTGGCTTTGGAAAACAACATCAGCAATAAAAGCATTTGTATGTTCAAAAGTCCAAAGGATATTTATTATTAAAAATAACCTCATCAGTCAGAAGAAACTTTACAAAAAAAAAAGATTCAAAACATTTTAGCTGCTACAAATAGTGGATCAATTACTACTTTTTTTTGGATTAAGAGATAATAGTGATACGTAGAGAAATAGCATTTTCAGTATAGAGACAACATGAATGCTGTTTTCTGAAATTTATCGAAGGGTTTAAATACATAACTGAAAACAAGACGAGTGAAACAAAAGCTATAAATCTAAAATTAGCAAATCCTTTGCAAAATAGCTTTTAATTATGATTATGATTTGATAATTATGATTTGATAATTATGATATGGTTTACTTTTTTATTGTTTCTAATTATGTTTCATGTTTTTATACCATGCTGTAATTATATCTTGGTATTTTTATTTGATGCTGTGATCATTTGACTAAGCACTTTGGTAACACTTCCTGTTTTAAATGTGCTATACAAATAAATTTGACTTGACTTGACAATAAAGTTTTTTTCTAATAAATGTTGTGGTAAAACTTAATGCTTAAACAATTTGTGGTTCATTCGGAAGTTGCTTTGCTTTGCGGCTCCGGTCTGAATGATGCTGAGGGAAACTGTTTTGTTTGGGTGGAGGAAGCTTGTGGCTACAGTTAATGCATGGATGCTTCAGAGCTGGTTGCTTTATTGATGTTTAGTCGTAAAACCCTGTTATAAAGGCTTTAATCTGACCACCGTCAATCACACGCGACCCACCGCAACGACTTCCTCTGGTCTGACCACCCTCTGCTGGACTTCCCTGAAGCCACTCCAGGGTTTCCTTCATGTTCAGCTTTGGCTTGTTGAGATCTAAACCTTTGCCCCTGCTGAGATCTTTTACTTAATGACAAAGTTGTCCTCTTTATAATAACTTTTTATTTCTTTTCAGTCTTACCCTCTGTGCTGACTTGACTTCCAGTCACTGCTGCCTTAAATAGGAGTTGAATATTAGGCTGCTAATCACAGAAATTGTTGACATTTTTTAAACTAGAATAATTAGTTTCACAATCAACACACAATCTGTAAATATATTTGTTTATGAGCCCCCCCCCCAAAAAAAAAAAATATATGTATATATATATAAATAAATAAATAAATACATAAATAAATAAAATAAAAAAATAAAAAAATACTGAAAATGTGGGCTGTTGTTTATATATCTGCCTGGTAATGATCTCATTGAACGATTGACCTGATTTTGGTAAAACTTACCTTTTGGAACCAACCCAAATCAAGATGGCCATCACATTAAAAAAAAAGCAAGAATGATCACGAATGTAGCAAAAAAAAATTTTAATGAGAAAAACTGCAGAAAACACGAATAAAGGCTAAAACGAGCAAAACTGTAACTATAAGCTAAACTTGGTAAACATTTTAGCTAAAAGAAAAAAAATAGCCAACGGACCTTAAAAAAAAGTTACAACATTTCAATCATTTTTACTAAATTTAAGCTAACATTTGTTGGTAGTGGTTGGAAGTAAATAACACATATTTTGGTTAACTCGTTATCCAAATCTGTACATTGTAACGTGGGCTGGATTTGTAATTAGAGGTCGAGAGGGGGTGCCAATAATATTCAGTTGGATTGTCAAAACCTCACAACACCACTTGTACTGGAACTTCCACAGTGCTTGTCCTTTCTTCAACAACCTTACAAGGCCCAGTTGAATGGCTGCTCTCTCATCGTACATGAAGCAAACAGAACCCGTAACGTTAGCTTTGAGTTAGGGAATTAAACTACAAAGTCAATCTCAGCTTTGCAGAGAGTGGTGAAGGCTGCACTGAAGTCTGTTGGAGTCAGCCTCCCCACCATCACAGACATCTACACCTCCAGATGCAAGAAGAGGGCCACCTGCATCATGAAGGACCCCACTCACCCAGCACACACTTTTTACCCCGCTCTCCTCAGGAAGGAGGTTAAGGAGCATTAAGAACCACTAGACTGAGGAACAGCTTCTACCCTGAAGCTGTTGGACTCATGAATCTCTAATCAGGATAATCACTGTGAAAAATCACATCATGAAGCTGCTGATCTGTTTCATGTTGCTGTGTTCGTTCATACTCAGCTGCTCACACAGACTCATGTTCGTGCTGCTGTTTGGCGTATTGTTTTTGCACTACTAGTGCTTAGTGTATTTTTACTTAATGTTTTTCTTAGTTCATATCTTAGAACTTATCACTGTTTGTCTCTTACATATCATACTTTTGTTGGATGTAACTGAGACCATGTGAACACAATTTCGTTCCACCTCATGTTCCACGTGTGATGTGAATGACAGTACCTTGCAATCTTGAATCTCACATTCTGTGTCCATCGGCATACATGCTTCCCCCATAACTCTTTACCAAAGGTAGTGGCGCATACCTGTGACATCACGTATCGTAACTTACGCTGTCTTGAAGAGACAGCACAAAGTTACAACTGTTACAACTTATGACTTTAGCATTAACCATCGAAGTCAACCCTGTGTGCCCCAACAACTCACCTTCTCTGTCTCTCTCCGGCCCTCATACCACAGCTAGAGTAGTTTAAAAAAAAAGTGCTGCCTTTGTACGTCGGCCGAATTACACGACGTGTCATGTTGGTCATGTAGCAGGTAGCTGGGCCCAGAGGAGATTTAGTGGCTTTAATTACATTTCTCTCGCTGGCCGTTGAGGAGAAAGAAATTAAATGGGACTGTTTTCTTAATCAGCTCTCGCTCGGTGGGTAACCACCCCGGCTTTCCAAATGAAAAAGTGCATTGAAGCGTAAACGCAGTGCTGCATCCAGTCATGCTTTTGTGGTAAACAATAGTGTCTGTGTGTAAGTGTGTGTGCGCGCGTTGGTGTTTGCAGCGTACGCTGAGTTTAGGGAATGGGACGAATACTGCCATTTCCATGCTCTGTTCTGTCAGGGGCTTTATCTGTTGAGTTGGATGGAAATATGTTTCTATTGATTCCAAACCTTGGAAAGTGAACAGATTCTGGCAGCGGCGGGAACTCGAACCTTTTGTGCAGATCTGAAGGGCCGGGCAGGACTGAGAATGACTGTGGGAAATGGAACTTGTGATTCATTGGCTGTACAAAGCGTATTACAGAAATACAATAGTAATTGCCGTAGTGAGGAAGCCAAGCTGACTGAAATATTCATCTTGTCTTCTCTGAGAGTTTTTTTTTTATTGCCCGCCTCCAAAGGTGCAGGTGTGATGGTGTTGTTGATCATGTCTGCACATGTTCATTTGTCAAAATATTTAGTGGACCAGTGGACAAATTTAAACAAAACTCTCAAAAAGTAATAAGTGGTTGGACATCTTAGACTAATTATTTTTTGGCTTCAATCACAGTCAAGATGGCTGCCACAACCAGCTGACCTTAAAACCCCGTATATGGGTATAATTCAGTCAATTTTGCATATACTGATCTAAAATCTGGCGTGGTAGTAGCTGAGACTCATCTTTAGCTCATATTCTGAGCTCTAACCAACTCACAATATCTTTGTTTACAATTTTACCATTTATATTTTGCAGTTGCCTTTGTCGTTTGGCAAAATATCACATGAACTGCTGGTCGGATTTTAATGAAATTCAGTAAGAAGTCAGTGAATGGATGTGTATAAATACTGTATCACCAAAAATGATTCTGATGTAGCCAGTTTTACAGATTTTAGGCCAAACGTTTGTGTGGTAGTAGTTGAGCATGATCCCTATAACATACTTCAGTTGCAACACATTGTTTGTGACCAGCAGTCACATGCCTGAGTGACCCTGGTCAAGACACTGAAAACATTGCCTCCGATGTGTGTCCCGATTGGTGGATGAATGTGATAAAGCACTGATTCTTTGTATAGATCTAGTAGAGTGCTGTATGAATGGTTTAATGAGGGCACAGATTGTAATGTAAAGCACTTTGAGTATCTTCACAAGACAGAAAGGCACTATATAAGTACAAGCCATTTAGCATTTACTGTTTTATTTAAGGGTCTGAATTAGTCTTTATTGTAGTAGAGTGATGTTTGCTTAAAACCTTGGCCTTAACGGTTAATGTCAACCTTGTTTCTTAGCAAAATATCTCTCAAAGTGCTCAAGGGGTTTTGATGACCTCATTACCGTTTAGCGTCAACCCAATGTTAGGTGGCTTCTGCAGTTGATCAACGTCAGCAACTCAAAAATAGCTGTAGCTATGTTGCAGTTACAGCTATTGTGCTAATATTTGGTGTAGCTGAAAGTAATTCTTATGATATGTGTTAAATGCTAACACACTTCATACAGTCTAACAGTATTGTATATACAGTATATAATTTTCAGCACAAAATTATTTAAACTTAAAACTGTGCCACATGAGGCCATGGGCAGCATGCATTCCTCTGTGCACACAGCCATAGTTTTCTTCACTGTACTTTGGAGGATTTTTACAACTAATCTCTCCATTTTTTCATTTCCATTGTTTTCACTTGCCTTAGATTCAGTGTGCTTTTTTTTTTTTTTCTGGAGGCACTCAGAGATGGTCGAGCAGCGGCTGTGAATTTACTGCCCCATCAGGTTCTTCTAATGTATAAAGTAGAGCATATAATGGTTATTGAACAGGGGAGAGTTATGGTGCGTGGTATTTATATCCTTGGCCCCCGAGTCCGATAACATGATATTGAGGCTGAGCTGTCGCCAAGTGTGGGTGGATTCGAGGAACGCAAGACATTCCAGCACACCGTAAACTGAAAAAAACTGGAGGCCTCATATATGAAATAAAGACCTAGCAGTCTTTAAAGGAATGTCTATCACCCTATGATGACAAGGGTTTCATTCAAGATGCTCGTCACAGCCACATCTGAGGAGATGTGTTAATGCTCCAAGTATGTGTTGAGACTGACATTTATCGTCTATCACATTACCTGTACCCTAATATCTATAATAAAGAGTAACTTATGGATATTTTTATGCTGGCAATTGCCAATTAGCTGTGTCGGCCATGATGATTGAGTTGACTCCAAACGTTAATCAGTTGCATATGTTCACTTATTGATTATTTTCTGGTAAATTTATTAAAAGCTGTTTAATAGTTCAATGGATATTCTGCTAACAGACACAGCTGACTTCAATAACTCATGGCAACATTTTGAAAAATAAATGGTAATCAATTAGTGCTCTGGGTTTGTGTTGGGGATGAGTCTCGACTACTTCTACATCAAATCTGAGCTCAGTTTCTGTAAAAGTGGTTGAGATTTTGCTCCGCCTCCTTCAGCAGTGGGGCAGGTCATAAATGTGGGGTTTGTGTGGAAAATATGAGAAGACATTAATCCTGTCGTATTTGGCATGGTATTTCAGGTCAAGAATGGTGTGAAGGATGAAGTGGTGACCTTTAATCTGAGGCTGGTGTCCAGGTTAAACTTGAT
This sequence comes from Hypsolebias martinsi, assembly GCA_031762355.1. NCBI lineage: Eukaryota > Metazoa > Chordata > Actinopteri > Cyprinodontiformes > Rivulidae > Hypsolebias > Hypsolebias martinsi. The sequence goes on along the minus strand of JARVGQ010000759.1, from coordinate 9,874,403 downwards.
GAGACTTGACCTTGTTTCCCAGAGCAGGAAAAGGCAAGAAGCCAATAAAAGTTAAAGCCTTTTTGCAGGAGCTCGCCAGAGATAGACCTAGGTGTGTGAACTTGCGTGTGTGTATTGTGCATGGTGTCTCCAGGAGCAGCAGAAGAGTGTTTGTACACAGAAGTGAGAAACCTTAGAGGCCAATGATCCTGTGTTCAGTGCTGACACGTAGAAAAGGTTGCCACCGTGTGAATCCATCCCACAACACGCTGAGGAGAAAACGCGAGCAGAGTGCAAAAAGCAAAAAGCAACAGAGGGCAGGCAGGTAAAAACAGACTCAGTGATGAGCGGACGCAGAGGGTGAAGAAACACAAACAAAATGATGAGAAAGTAAAAAATAACACCTACTGCTGACTGGGATTATAAAACTGATCATAAAGATCAAATCTAGACATGTTCAAACAGAGGAGGAAGAGTTTGCAGCATGGGCATTAGATAAAGGCCTTTCAGTGTCTTAAAGTCTACCTACAGCAACTAGCTTCTCACACATGGCCTGGTTGTGAGTGTCATTACACGATCTGTTCCAGGACTGGAAGCCCGATCCGTACTGTGCACCGTACTCTGGGCGCAGGAGAGTTGTGCCCGGAATTGTCATGTACTGTATCTTGTAATGAAGAGGAGCTAACTGTGCACGTACAACTTTTAACGAGAGTCTATGGGCAAAGACTGTCGCGCACCCAGGGTGGAAATACGTCACCAATCAGAGACAATGTTTTTGAAACAACTTGACTCATCATTAACTATAAAATATTTATCTTACAAAACAAAAAATGCGTATATTATAAAAAAATTGTAATTCGTTATTTATTTTTTTTTTAATTTTTTTTTTATGTCTTCAAGGTCATATGGTGTGTGGCGGCACCCTAGCGCCCTCTATTGGCCAGCCACGACTGGACATGAGTAAACTCATTATCACTCCACTTTCTTCTTAAGATGGTCGGTGATGAAGATTCAGTTTGTCCTGTCTTGTAAATATATATTTGATAAAGGCAAAACATGAAAAAAAAAATAAATAAAAAAGGCAAAATGTCCCGAGAGCAGAATCAAAGGAGGTCAAATTTACGTTCATGATTTGTGAATTTATGGCACCTGTCTTATTTCTGGGCTGTAGTTGGCGTCTTGTTGTAAAAAAAACAGATGAGTTCAGACCCACAGAGCGATGCCGCCGTGCTGTTTCTCACTGGACTCAGAGATATTTGCTTCAGAGTAGCTTCAGAAATAAATCCTGGCAGTTACTCTTCCTGAAGAAAAAAAAAATCTCTCCACTGAGGACTCCATGGATTATTGATCACGCTCAACTAAATAATACAGCTATTATGTTAGCTTGTACCCAAACAGTGATATATTGATATGGTGTTTGAGTGTGTATGCGTGTGTGTGAGAGTAGTTGTGGTGGTGGTGGTGGGGGTTTGAGAAGTGGACTAAAATGCAGGAAAATAGACACCCTGTAGGCATTATTTTGATGCAGACACTGTGCTTTTCTATTATTCTTGTGAATCTTTTTGTTTGCATGTAATATGTGGGTGTGTGTTTGTGTGTTTTGGTGTGTGTGTTTGTGTGTGTGTAGCTGGTTGTAGTTTCATCAGTAGCAATGGGGAGACCAGAACTCCCAGGCAGCTCTGAATTTGAATTGTCTAATGCCCCTTTTCCATAGTATCTCTTACTACCGGTCCCGCACAGTTCGACTCTGCTCGGTACGATAAACATTGTGTTTCCATATCCCCCTTCATTAAACTTTCAGTACCCGTTCCAGTGGGCAGGGTACAAATTGACATCACACCCCTTACCAGCTGCTGGTGGTAAGACCCTGCACAGGGTGAGAATTTATTTTGAAGTGTCTGGTAAATTAAAAAGAATACAGAATATTAAAATGATCAAATTACAGTAAACAAAAAATATCTATCTATCTATCTATCTATCTATCTATCTATCTATCTATCTATCTATCTATCTATCTATCTATCTATC
>JARVGQ010000759.1:9846179-9857233 GCA_031762355.1 Hypsolebias martinsi | reverse complement strand
TGAGGAGCATTAAGTGTAGAACCACTAGACTGAGGAACAGCTTCTACCCTGAGGCTGTTAGACTCATGAATCCCTAATCAGGATTATCACTGTGGAAACAGATAAATCACTGTAATGCCACTTTGATTGGTGGAATGTGCTGCTGATTATCCATGCTGCTGATTATTTCATGTAGCTGTATTCATTCATATCTACTCACACAGACTTATGTTCGTGCTGCTGTTGTTCTGTGTGTTGTTTTTGTATTACTAGTGTTTAGTGTATTTCTTAGTTTATATCTTAGATCCTTATTTACCGTTTACAATTTACATTTTTGCTATTGCTGGATGTAATTGGGACCCTGTGTACATAACTTAGTTCCACCTCATGTACCACATGTGCTGCAAATGACAATAAAACCTACTTGAACTTGAAGGAAGTTGGAAACGTGAAAATACAGTAGTTGTGCTAAAGCTGACTCAGCTAATGTCTGCTTTATCTCCTGAGTGGGAGCTACTTCTGCACACTCTGGGTTATTTTATTTTGGTTTATTTGATTATGGATATCAAATATTATATAATAATATAAAAAAATCTGTATGCCTCTTTTTTGATTGTCTATTTTTGTCGTCGTTATCCATTGTTGTCATCACTCTTTGTTAAAATCAGGTCTCTCTTTTAAATGAGTCCTCGAGGCTCAATGAGATTAACCTGTCTAAATAAAGGTTGAATGAATTCAGCTTGATGGAGACTAGTGTGTGAGGTCTTTTGTAACATTTTTAAGGTTTCATTTGTTTATTATCCTTTTTAAAAAATAGCTTCAGATTTGCCAATTATATCTAAGCTTTTGCTCATTTGAAAAATTAGATGCTGGTTTGCCTTTACTGTAAAACTCTTGCGGTGATTTTGTTTTTAGCCATGGTTTTGATTTTTTATTAGATTTTTTTTTCAACATTAGTTCTATTGTTTTGTTCCTTTTAGCTTTTTATGATTTTGCCAGTTAGTTTTTAGTTAGATTTCCTATTTGTTTCCTGGTTTTGCTGATTTGAACTTTAGCTAAGGTTTTGCTAAATTTATCATTTACCACTTTGTTAAAATGCTTTATATTAACTGTTTTATATTTTTCTTTTAGCTATAATTTTGCTAGTTTTAGCTTTAAGCTATCATATTCATTTTAACTTTCATCTACAACTTTGCTCATTTTAGTTTGTTGTACACTTTTTTAATATATTATTTTGATGATCTTACACATAGTTTTGCAATTTTTTTTACTTACATTTTGTTGTTATCTCTAATAGTTCATATAACAGTTTTTAATTGTTTTTATTCACAACTAACGTCAGCATGATTCAAGTTGGCCACCACTGCCTAACAACTACAAAAATGGCTACACCTCTTCGATGCCTACAGTTGGTGTGGCAGAAGCTGCGACTGTGTGCTAACAGACGACATGAAATCTTGTTAAAATCTCTGGTGTGAAGGGCGGCGAGTGATGTGAATTCTTTCAAACACGGCTTTAATAATTTCTACTGATATATTTCATAACCAGACTGAACTGTTTGATGTCACATTTAAATAAAGTTTTCAACGGTCATATTGTACATATTCCTGTTTTTGTCTCGTACCAAAAGGCATAAACAGACAGACAAAGGGAATTCTTCCCCAAATTTAGCTGCATTCTTTGTGTAAAATCACCAGATATATTTAGCCTTTTTGAGTTGTATGAAACAAATCATAGGTGGGATTCTGAGTGTATGAATAATCCATTAGTGCTTTTATCATTCTCAACTCTGTGCCGCCACTCTTTTATCTTTTTCAGGGTAAAATCAGCAAAGCGATGGTGCCATTAGAATGCTCTTTGATTGATACTGTACTGCCTTACTTCCTCTTTAAGTGCATTTCAAACTTTGGCAGGCGTCCTTTGGGAAAACACAGATGGACTGTTTACCATCCACTGTGTCATTTCATATTTTACTCATTTCATATGTTTAGTTCTGACTTCGCTCAGTCGGACATCTCTTTCCCCTTTTTTCCTTTTGCATTATTCAGAAATGATTCACCTCAGACGTTCGGCTTGTGACATTTTTTGGGCACTTCTGACTAAAAGACGCGTTGTGACTTCACATGAAACGTTGACAGTTCTTTAAAAGCCTTTATTCATCTGAACCATTTGACATCGTATGTGGACAACTTGAGGTATTTTTAGTCTCGGTGTTTAAATAAACTGTTTAGGATGACAAAAAAGGAGGCGAAAGTGATGCAGCTTACCGTAAGTTGTTTATTTAGTGTTAGGTTGAACCATGAACATTTTTGAATGAAGAATGCACAATATATGAGTCACTGTGCTTAAAATATGGGTTATTATGCCAACCTGATAATACTGTGTCACAAAGTCACCATGTTTGAATATTTTGCAGGCATTGGATGAATATTAAATTATTTATTAACCTTTATTTAATCTGGCAAATCCTACTGAGATCACAGATGACTTTTGCAACGGAGGCCTGAAGGCAGCTTAGCGCGCATGTTTTGGACTGTGGGAGAAAACCGGAATATCTGGAGAAAACCCATGAAAACTCCACACAACTAGACCCCAGAGCCAAACCAGGATTATACCCAAGACCTTTTTGCAGTGAGGTAACTGCCTAACCACTAAACCACCGTGTTGTCATGATTATTTCAGTCTGTTCAGATTAGTTTGAATGATAATGGCACAAATAAAATGACATAATACATATTAATTACTTAAAAGATTCCTTGAAGGAGGGGGAGTGGTGGCGCAGAGGTTAGAGAAGGTGGGCCTGTGATCAAAAGGTCGCCAGTCCAACTCCCCATACCGACAACATCAAATTGTGGGTGGGAAAAGTGAAGCACTCACACCTGCCTCCACACTCGTTCGTCCCACCCTGGGCCTTTGAGCAAGGCCCTTAACCGCAACCATCTGCTCCCCCAGGCACCCTAGGTGGCAGCTCTCTGCTCCACACAGAGGGCTGTGGTAGCTCAGTGGTCTGTGGTTGCGTAAAAATAATCGTCAAGTCTTCATACAAGCCAGTTTGCTGTGGCGACCCCTGAAGCAGGAAGCAGCTGAAAGAAGAAAAACACACGTATTGTAATGCATATTGCACAATTTATAGCCAAGGTTGATTACCTGTAGAAGTACATCCTGCATTTTGTTACGATCCATCCAATGATCCACGAGACTGCTCAGAACATGTGTTGGGTATTGCACTCGGCCAATACCACAATAAATATGAGGTCATTGTCTGTAACACTGACAGATAAATATATTTTGCATCCTAAGACTTTTTGGCTTTAACAGCCATTTTGAATCAGGTAGAGCCCACATGTTTATTAGTTGTAGATGGACATCCAAAGATTACTTTCTGCAGGTTTTTACTTAAATTAGTGCATGATTTGTGAGATATTTTATTAAAAAAAGCACACAAATTGTTGTATGCAATAATACAATCTGCTGCACAAAGACAGCAGAAAGAGGAGACACTATAAAACTATGCATGGGGTGACTCTCCTTTCACCTGTGTTCTGTTAAAGACATATGCTTCCTTTTTCTTGTGTTTTCTTTTTTCTTCTTTTTTGCTGTTCGTGTACGTTATTTTCCCAGCCCCTCCTTCAGAAGTCAAAGGAGATCACTGTAAAAGTCATTTGTAATTCAGAGCACTGCCGAGGCTCAGGACTGTGTAGCCGGAGTCCAAACATATCAGAAATTAAACTCAGTAAGACAGTAAAAGGGGGAATTCTGCTTCCCTGAATGTAAGTGTACTTTACACATATTATTTCTGCACCATTTGGCCGAGCTTCTCAGCGTGCACCTACAGATCTGCTGACTTAACCTTAAGGTCTTCTAGTGAAGTAGTTACTAGTTTGGACAGCAGCAGGCTCTTAAATAACATCTAGAAAAGGGCAGTCGTGTCTTTAAAGAAGCAAGTTGGAAGCTGTGCTAATAGTGAGCTAATTCAAATAGTTAGCAAACAGTTAAAAAAGTTATTCTGTATGAGTTTAAGTTAGTACTTAAGCATAAGTTCAGCTCTTTTGATCACACTTGTATCAAAATGTTCAGCTTGTTGAAAACATTACAACTATGACTTTCGGTGTACATAACTTTTATTATTTTTGAATTATTGAACTTTATTTGTTTTTTCCTCCAGAGATTCTTTCAAATCCTTAAAAACTTTGTGCTCTGAAATCTTCAGCATATCGGCTTCATTTTTAGCTTTTAGCTACTATTTTGTTAGATTAGTTTTAGTTTTGAGCTACTGTACTGATCATTTTAGATTTTAGCTACTTATCTGCTTTTTTAAGCTTTTGACTAACATTTTGCTTGTATTACCTTCCAGCTAATGTTTAGCTAGAATTGAGAAAATAAATTTTTTTGTGCTATGGGTTAGCTTTTTTTTTTTTTTTTTTTTTTTTTTAGCTTTAAGCTAGCCCTTTGATGAACTCGTAACCTGTCTAGGATGCACCCACAGTGACTGCTAGCATAGCTTTTAGCTACTATTTTACAAATTACAACTGTTAGCTATCGTTTTACGATTTTAGCTTTCCATCCATCCATTATCTTTAGCCGCTTCTTCCATTTTGGGTCATGGGGATCGCTGGTGCCCATGTCCAGCAATCACTGTGGGAGGGGTGGGGTACACCCTGGACAGGTCGCAAGTCCATCACAGGACCACATAGAGACAAACAACCATTCACGCTCTCACTCACACCTAGGGACAATTAAAATTTACCAATCAGCCTAACATGCATGTTTTTGGACTGTAGGAGAAAACCGGTGTACCCGGAGAAAACCCAAACATGCACAGAGAGAATATGCAAACTCCACCCAGAAAGGCCCCTGAACTGGGATTTGAACCAGGGACCTGCTTGCTGAGAGGCAGCAGCTCTACCAGTTGCACCACCGCGCTGCCGATTTTAGCTTTCATTAAGCCAATTTTACTTTTTGCTATTATTAGCTTTTAGCATTTTATTTTAGCAGTATTTAGCTTTTATGTGTTGTCCATTTGTTTTTAGCTGTTATGTAGCTATTTAACTTTCAGTTCTGATTGTTTTCCCAGTAACACTTCATTTTTTTAAAAAGTTTCTAATTTCAATAAAGTCATTCAGCGCTCACTAATCTGCATTTAAGATTTAAACAGCTTTGTAGGACTGAGCTCAGCAGGTGGCGGACTGAGATATCAGCATGTGGAAAGATGATGTTGCAGCAACGTGTCTTTAGTTTTACAACAAACATTTTTGTTTTTTTCCATGTTTGTGTGCATGCTGCATGTGGCATGTTCCTTCTTTTCTCCTTGGCCTTCATTAACATGCAGGCCTGTCTCCCAGAGAGAGAAATGTTGTTTTCTACAAGGCTCTCGGTGCACCTGAGTCACTCGTCGTTCCTTTATCAGCACGCAGCAGCAGGATGGAAGAGCACATCACGGACTGATAGCACGGCTGCTGCTACTGACTTATCCTGCTCACTGCCGCAGAAATAAACAAATAAATAACCAAAGACTTGAGAAAGGAATGCAGTAAAAAATATATATCTGATGTATATGGAGCAATAGAAAGGCTTTCAGTCGTGTAGAAAATAAATAAATAAATCTCCATTCTTGATTTCTGGATCTAGACGAGTCCATAGAAACAATACACTGAATGGAAAAGTCAGACAGGGCGGAAAGGCACGTAATCACATTGAAGATTCGAAAAGCTCCCAGTGATTTCCACAAATTAGGTTTTCAGAATGGTACTTTGAAGGTATTTATTATGTGAAGGTTTTGTGTGTATTAAATGAAGTACATTCACTTGTAATGTCTTCTACACAATCTTCTGTTGGATTTTTATTGTACAGCGTCTGAGCTGCAACTCTGTAATTTTACACCTGAGACACATCTGAAAGAGAGAGATGGTGGATGATGAAATTCAGCATGTTTCTTCATTCGCACGTCTTATTTGTTAAAATGAGCTTTTTTTTTTTTTAAAGTAGGAAAACATCTGTAAAGGAATATTTTTCAATTAAACAAATTGGAGAACGTGTATTTCTGTAAAAATGCTGCATGGCTAAGTGCTGAAATTTAAAGACTGGTCTCTTTAGCCATGCAGGTCAGCTTAAATCAGGTCCACTCTAAAGGTTCATTAGATCCAAGTTTTAATAAATATTTTTAATTGGTTTGAGATATTTTACTAAATGTCAGCCAAATAAAATCAAGCAAATACGTGAACAGAAGGGTTTCTTGACAGGCAAAACAATATTTTTTTCAAAGTCAATAAAAACATTCATTGCCTAATTTTCTTAATGAGCAACATCTATTGATAGATAGACTGTGATGGACTTGTGACCTGTCCAGGGTGTCCCACGCCCCCACCCCCACCCTCGCACAGTGATTGCTGGAAATGGGCACCGGTGACCCCCATGACCCAAAATGGAAGAAACGGGTAAAAGATGGATGGAATGGATGGAAATTGACCGACGTTAAAACCTTGCACCGGGAGATGACACCTGCTGTTTGAATAAAGTTGATAAAAACCAAACTGAGCAGAAATGGGAACTGACAAAATGTAAAAACAGAATCTGTAAAAGTTTCAACAATGACTACAGATTAGTTAACACAGAGCAAAGCATCGTTCTCTATTTGCAGAAGCATAGATATCTCAACAGAGACCGTGAGAGAGGAGGGACTGCAGCCTTTGAAGTGAACGCATTCTGCTAGCTCTTCCTCGCAATGGCTGTGTTTTTAATACTAAATGCAAGACATAGAAATCTAAAGACCTGGAAGTTTCCCCGGTCCATGCAGAGTGTGCTAAACATGGCCAATGTTCTGCCTGGAGGCAAACTGTGGCAATAAAAAGCCTTTCAGGCAGACAGGTTGTCAGCACTCGTTCAGTCAATGACAGAGCAAACGCTGCTCGTCTGGAATGCATGAGGATGACATGGACGGGTCTGAATCACCTTACACAAAAACCTCTAAAACTAACAATTGTTATAAGTTTTAATATTTAAACATTTCATCTACCCATGTTTTAACAGGAGAATGATTTAGTTGAAGAAAAACGACTGTCTTGCCTAGGGTGTATTTTAATTTGAGATTAAGCTCTTGTGGTCAAAGCCACCATCGGCCACCCCCTGGCTCCACCACTGTGCCCTCTGTGCTGCCTCGGACAAGCAAAAAATTATCTTGATTTTTATACACAGTGTAAGTCCTGCTTACTTGAATATCTTGCACCAAAAACTAGGGATGGGGTCGATCCGATCCGGTATCGGTATCGGCCTCCGATATCAGCATAATTTACGTATCGGATTTTCCAATCCAACCTGCCGATATTTTCCGATCCGTGATGCACGTTGGCTTCAAGCTATGGAATGAATTTCCTGAACGGAGGCATGTCTCATGAACCCAGAGTAACAAGACCCACCTCACATCCAGGAAATCCAGTTCATAGTTTGCAGGCAGCTACAGCGTGAGGACTGAGTGAGTAGCATCTTAGCTAACAGCTAGCCAACTTTTCATTGTAACATGTCCGCTGTGTGGAAGTATTTTACACTAAACACCGCAAGACGGCAACATGCAATGTCTGCAGAGCCATAGCGCCACATTAAACCTCGATCAAGTTAGTTTTACATTGACCATTCGAGCAGCGGGGCTTCAGCGGGACGCCACTCTCACTGAACTGAAACACAGGCATCCCAACCCGGCCAGCGGCGTCCCCGTCTCAGTGGAGGGACAGGCTGAGAGCGGCTGACCGAAATCAGAGCGCCCGCCCTGGATTGAACAAGAAAAACACACCGCTGAATCCACGGAGCTCAAATGTTTACAGAGAAGTTGCTAAAGGTCATCGTAATTAATGACCAACCGCCATCAGCTGTAGAAAATGAAGGATTTCTTACGATGAAGTTTAGCAACTTCTCGAAAAACATTTGAGCTCTGTGGTACCTGAGAGTCCTCCATAACAGACTCTCAGAGCTTACATATCTTGAAAGATCTTAAACTATCGTGATATTGTGCATAATGTTAACACGTTTTGACAAAAACATATGCAACACAGTTCCTTCAAGAAAGATAATTTTATTTTTGAACCCTGACATGCATTTTTTCCCCAAGGAATGCCAGGCCTTTAATTTTTTATAGCAAATGTCATGAAGGAACATTACCGAGCAGAAAATAAATGCATCTTTCATCATTATTATTTCAGAGAGGTCTTTTGAGCCCAATTTCTAATCAAGCCAAATGGTGCATTGCTTTGACACCAACCACCATCATTTCTTGGTACAAATCACAGTTCTTTATGGCGTGATAGAAGGTTTTTTTTTTTTTTTCCTCTCCATCTAACACGCCGTCTGCAGCTGGATATCACCTTCACCATCACCTATCACACTACTCAAAGGAAGAGTCTCAAAGATGACACGTTGAATTAACACACAGCTCAGCATTCTCTTCATGCAGATTGAAATAGAAGTAGTGCATCTTCCTCTGGACTTAAGAAAAGCTCAGTGAAAGACATGGTACATGCACCCATTCCCCCTCGCTATCCACTCCCTTTGAAAGGATGACAGCTACATCACAGCAAGTCAAAATTTTGAAGCCAATACTTGGCTATGCAGCAATGTTTTTTTTTTTTCTTTTTCACTCAACAGCAGAAATCAGGGATCCTACAGACATCACAGAATTCACTTTATTTCCCTTGCTGCCTGTGCTCTCTCAGTTGTTATCCTCTAAAGGCTCGGTATGACCCCCAAACACACCAGACACACTTTGTTGTTATTTTCAATATAAAATATCCATTCAGGGATTACTTGATGCTTCTCGTTCTCTGTGTTTCTTCTCCTCCGCCGCCTACACAGCTCTCACTAAATGCAAGACAAATTGAGCATTTTCAGGAGCTAGCAGTTCAGCAGAAGCATTTGTCAGCCTTGTGCCCCCCCGTTAAAGGTTTAAAAGTTAACGCACCGAGCTTGCATGACCATTGTGATAAGTTTGAGGAATATTTTATGAACAGCAGTGACTCTTGTCTCCATGGCCATTAACCACTCATTCAAGTATCTAAAGGGGGAATGATGAGGAGATGAGGATAGCAAATGTGTTGGAGGGACACAGCGGAGAGGACAGGCTTGAAATGGGAGAGGGACGGTCTTTGCTGCCCGGTCAGTCTTTGAGATGCAGCTTCATGCTTCTGTAGTGTGATATGTATCATTGATCTCCTCTTTTAGATTCACACTCTATTGAAGCTCTAGTCACCATCTTCTCATGATTTTCAATGACTCACTCGTGAGATTGTCCTTTTCCTAGCAGCATGTGCAGTAAAAACACATTTGTCTCTATTTCTAAATCGTGTATTATTTGTGAATAATAAATGACACCATGACACTTTTTGTAGAGTTCCTCAAGACTTGATTCCAAGACCTAACTAAGTTAATTCAGGTCTTCTGGATGCATACTTGATTGTTGAGTTCATCTTTTATCCAAAATACTTCTTCAGCTGAAAATGTCTTTTGGATAAAAGACAACTCATCAACATGAATCCGTCCAGAGGACCTGACTTAACCTTGTTAGATTTTTCTACCTGGATTATCGAGCATGTATGGACATCCATTTGGATCTTTAATCTCTATACTTGCTTCCTTTGGGGTCTGTTCTGAAAATATGCCATCTCCTTTCTTTGCTATGCTGATGATAGCCTGATTTATCTGCTGCCAATGTCAAATATTTCTTGTTAAATTTTGGTCATTTCTAAAATTTAGTGATGGCATTATAGGGATGATCAGCCATGACATCAATCAGAAAGCACAGAATATGGACAAGGCAAAAGTTTTCATCCTGCTAGGCTAATGGTTAGCCAAAGCACTGCCAGATTTCGTTATTAATTTTTCAGGGAGAGAGAACAACTCTTTCTCCAAAACAATATACTTGTGTAAAAGAAAGCTGCATTAGCTATCATAAAGGATATCTGGCATTCAAACATAATCTATTTCACATACTGTAATCAGTTTTAAGAGCATTCTAATTTGTTAAAATGTCATGACGTTTGATACTTGTGAAACCAAAGATATAATTTCTTGCAGATTAGCAAGTCCTATTTAGATCAGTAAATATTCTGGAGATATACAATCCTTGTATATCATGGTGACAACTTCCTCAGATTCCTGTAATCCTATGTGTTGTTTTTTTTTCTAAAAAAGATAATGGATATTTTTAACCAGTTTTACCACAAATAATTATTATTGTAAAGCATTTTAGTTACAATGGTTTACTTTATGTAAATGGATGTGGCTGAGTGGGGGTTTGATTCCACCAGCAGTCACATGCTGAAGTGTCTCTGGGCAAGACACTGAACCCCTCATTGCCTCCGATGTGTGTCTCATTGGTGTATGACTGTGATAAAGCAATGATTATTCTTAGTATAGATCTAGTAGAGTGCTGTATGAATGGGTAAATGATGGTACAAATTGTAGTGTGAAGTGCTTTTTGTATCTTTATAAGATAGAAAGGCTCCATATAAGTACAGTCCATTTACCATTCTTTTTGTAGTCAATCATTAAAAAGTAATCTCACTAAATTTGTCTTTTCTCCATATAAATTCAGTGTTATCTTTAGTTCAGTGTGTATTTTTATGGTACTTTCTGTTGTGTTCAGTAAATGTTCAAATTATTGAAAAGTGAAACGTGGTTTGAAAACTGTCCTATAATTTGATGACCTCGCCTCTGCTCTTACTGTGTGGCGCATTTGATTGGGGCTTTATTAGACTTTTTTTTAGAGAACATGTTTGTACAACCTCCAGATCTTTCTTTTGTCACACAAAGAAACCCCTCAACACTGATGGAGTTACTTTGTAACTCTCAAACTGCCAACAACTCTAACTGTTGTAATTTTTATAAAAATCATTTTCACTACAGAATGTATCACACTATTCAGTGAATGTCCAAATTAACCTGCAGTGAAAACTCAGTGGACAGCTGTTTTATACATTCATTCTCTCTCAGGATTAAGTTTGATTTTGATTTGATTTTGATGTTTATTTATTCATTTTAAAAGAGCAATACAAAACAGTTTCATCAGATACAAGAATACAAATAGGATAAAA
>JARVGQ010000759.1:9803809-9814786 GCA_031762355.1 Hypsolebias martinsi | reverse complement strand
CTGTATAAGTCGCAGGACATGAAAATTAGTAAAAAAAACTGTGACTTATACACCGGAAAATACGGTAATTATTGTTGTCTTGAAGCCATAGTCAGGATATTTAGCATGACTCGTGCACATTAACAGAATACATATTCATTATTTTTGACCAGTCTTGGTCGTGTTGTGCATTCCTCCTCTTGTACTTTGGGTTGTTTCAGTTTGATGCCCGTGAAGCAGATTCAGTCTGAGCTGAATTGAGAGAGACAGAGATAGAAAGAGACAGAGACGGGGAGATATTGATAGATTGTTGGAGTGAGCGTGTTGCGTCTCTGTCTCTTATTCTCTCTGCGTCCTGACTTTCCATCAGCCGACAGCTTCAGTGAAAGGTTATGATAACAGCCAACCATTCGGCACAGTAAAAACAAGAAGATTTCACATTGTTTTAATATTAAAACTCCTACTGAATGCCAACGTTTTTGCTTTTTTGCCTTGTTCTCATCTGTCTCTACACCTCTTGTTCCTCACTTCTCCCTTTCCTTTCTTGTCTTGAATATCAGCCTTTGTTTGCCTAATTCTCTAAGTGATTACACTACTGGGTCTTGGGAAGCAGGTCATCAAACTAATGTTTGAAAGATCACAGTTCACTATTGTTCTGTTTGAAATAAGTGCGGCACTATTTCCCAAGACAAATGATTAAAAATTAACCAGACTTTTGATGTGCTTGAGACAAATAGCATTTTAGGTGCTTCTTAGTTTTATTCCCAGCGTGCTTTGATAAAAAAAGAGTCTATACTTGAAATGATTAAAGACTGACACCCTCTGAATGTGTTTTAATTGGTTATATTGATGGATGGATTTTCAGTATGCTTGTGTAAAGTTAGCGTGCATTGTAGCCCCATCTATACTTTGTGATCAAATAATTTACACAGAACACAGATAAAACAAGTGGTACAATGATGCACCCCGTCACTGAAGGGTTTCATTAATGAATGTTTAGTTTTTGAAACAAGTGTTTTTCTGGACACAAACTGAACAGGGAATGCAAGTAAACAATGTTTTTGGTGCACAATACTCAAATGGATAGGGGTTACACTGTGGTTGGTTTACATTTTTTAGTTGTGGCCATCTTGAATTTTGCCTTGGCAACACAATTTTTGTTAATTACATTTCTTACATCTAAATGCAGCCATAAACTAAAAGAGATGGTACCTCCATTTATTTTTCTAGTTATGATCACAACATGCACAGACAGATGAAGGGTAAGTCCCCCTCTTCACCAATAAAAATTAAATACTTTTCGCTTTGCTTAGAAAGAATTCAGGGCCTGGTATTCTTGGAAAGAATCAGTGGTGTAATCTACGACATACGCAGGAACACAGCGTATACCCACTATAAAAGCTTAAGAATTGCAGTAGCCCCACTTAAAAGTGTCCAGTGATACGTGACATATCATTAGGCACGTGTCATTGATATAATGTTAAATGGCAGGTAAACACTTCTGTAACAATATACTGTACAGTATATATCTGTATGTGGCGCTTGTTTATTACATCCACTTATCCAGCTAATGATTGTATAACTTATACGTCTGTACTTAATACAGTACTTGAACATGTTTTGCTTTGATACCGTTTTATAAATGCTATATATAACATGTTTTTAATACAAAGCCAACTGTTGTACAAAGCTTGTTGTCTGTTTATTTAAATATAAGCATCAGAGAAATTTGGAAACATTCAATATGCTTAAAAATCAAAATAAATTGATGATTACATTGTACTAACCAGAGTAGTTTGGTTTCTAAGAACAGTATGCAGGCCAATCACTGTAAAGTTAGTTTTACGTTGGACATTTGCGCTCCGTGGCTTCAGCGGTGTCCAACGTAAAACTAAATTTACTGTGTTATATCCACTACAAAAAAGTAGACTACACCACTGGAAGGAATGCATATTGCCCACTGGCTTTAAAGCCTGGGTTTTGAACCAACATCTTAATGTTCAGTCATTTTTCCAATGGTTCCTGAGATATTTTTTTCTAGCAGATGTACAGACTTGACTTCCAATATTTAAAGACAAAAATATACAGAGCATATACACAAACTGTTAGTGTGCAAAATACTGTATATGTTGGGAATCCATCTCAGTTACTACCACACTAAATTCTAGGTCAATATCTATGTAATGTGTTAAGTTATGGTCATTTCTGTGCTTTTTAAAGCCAGTTGGCTGTGGCGGCGATCTTAAATTGGGTTGATCTGAACTGGTAATCATTTGCAGATGTGCATCTAATTATTACTTTTTGCAAGTTTTAATTAAAATGTGTCCTGTAGTTCAGGATACTCTTACTAAAAGACTCAAGGAAAAACATAGGCCGTGATGAAAAATACTTTTTGAGGCTGGAGACTGGATGTGATCAATGACACCCCAAAACTGACTCTCAAGGACGAGTCAACTGAGCAGCAGAAGTGTTCTTCCTGAAAACAAAAAGGAAAGCCATTCTCTGTGTTATTTGAGAATTCGTGTTACTTCATGGAAGTCTCTGCCCTGCAACCCATATTGGGACAACCACCAGGTTTCCTCCACTGAACAAACTAAGCTCTTCAGCCTAAAATCCTCCCACAAAGAGAAGGATAAGACCAGAGTCAACACCACTCTTGTTTTCCCCGAGACGGAAGGATCTGCGATCTGTTTGAAAGGCTCAAAGTTTGCTTTTATTTTGGTCCTGTTTTGCTTTGAACTCTGCAAATGTTCGCATTCCGACATTTTTAGAACGCTTCTTATCCGCTGTTTACCAACTAGGCCTTTGAACATTGTACAGATCTATCCCGTAGGAGAAGAAGTGAAGACAAAAAAAATGAACATATCCTAAAGAGTTTTGTGCTATCACCCTGTGTCTTAGCAGAACTTAACTGTTTTTAAAAATGAAGTGTTTCCCATGAAAAGGATTTTCTAAAAAATAAAAAATAAACTGTCCTAAATAAGCACCAATGTCAGTCAATATTTATCGAATAAATTCATACAGTTTGATGTCAGTTGTTAGACATGAAATGTTCAATTGTTCAAATTTCTTCCCCCTCCTGTGACATCTTGTAAAACTATACCGTGACAAATTTGGGTTGTTGGCAGAGGACCCAAGAGTGCAGGCAGCAGGTGACAGGCAGGCAGGTCGAATACAAAAATAAAAAAAAGGAGACAATTCATTAAAAGAAGCAAAACCAGGAGATACAGCTATAAAAAACCCAAGGCTGAACAGGGGAGTTACATATAAGAACTGACAGAGGCTAAGAAAAACCAAGGAGCTTCTGTCAGCTGGGAGGGGAGCTGGCAGAACGAGAACATCTGACAGGAACAGGTTAATTAATAAATGGTAAATGAACTGTACTTATATAACGTCTTTCCATTTTATCAAGATACTCAAAGCACTTTACAACACAATCTGTACCCTCATTTACCCTTTCAAACAGCACTCTACTAGATCTATACAAAGAATAATTAGTGCTTTATCACATTCATACACAGATGGGACACACATCGGTGGCATTGAGGGGTTCAGTGTCTTGCCCAGGGATACAATGGTATGTGACTGCTGGTGGAATCAAACCACCAACTCTTGCATTGGAGGACAACTACTCTAACCACTCAGCCACAGCCATCCCTCATGAGGGAGTGAGTGGAGTAATTGAGGAGACAATAAGCATCACAAACAGGTGACTGAAAAATAAAAAAAAAGATCCCAAATCTACTGAAGATGCAGTGAAAAATGAACTAAGATCAACACAATACAGAAAAAAAAAAATGAAACCAAAACATCAAGAAAACCCAAAGGAGCAACTCCTTACATCTCTGAAAAAAATTAAGAAAAAGTGTCCATCCAAAGTCGTTCAGTTGGAGGGAGCAGGCGCCGGGAACAGGAACGATTCATGTGGGTGGTGACAACTAGGAACGTTCCAAGTTACCGGTACTTTATTCATATCATAATCAAACATGTATTCAAAAATTAACTTTATGTTTTTGGCAACATTTGAACAGTATTAGAAAACCATGCAGTGTGTCACACTGTTTAGTATTTGGATGACGAGATAGGTTGGGCTAAACTCACATTTTCCCCACTGTCTCCTCTGTCATCACTATAATCTTAATCTGGTGTGGGTGTTAGGGCCAGGGAGAGTCTGCTGGATTGACCTATTGATATCAAAAGTCTGAAGAACATAGATGCCTGAAACTTGATGTATTCAGTGCAGTCTTTAAAATACTGATATTGTGCTCACTGATAATTGTGATGAGAATGCATTTTTCCATTCATCATGCAGCTGTATGCTTGGCTTCAAATCGGCTAATTGCAGTGTGAAATTTGCACCAATTGTGCTCGGTTTGTTGAAGCAAAATAAAAACTGATGGAGACTCGTGTCACAGACGAGCAGGGGACAGGTCTAAAATACTGTACAGTATTTAGAATATTGTCTCGCAAACTGGAGACTATTGTGACAAGGGCCACATCTGGCCCACGCACCTTTAGTTTGACACATGTCTCTGAGTCAGAGATATCAGAGAGAAAGTGGGCCTTCTTTCTGAATAAGCAGCTGACATTTTATTTCAATAAATCACGAGTGGGTTGTTGAGTTGGTACCTTGATCACAAGAGGCTGTGCTGCAGTTTTATATAAAAATACATTCAACGTTTAAACAAATAAATGCTCAAAACTTGGTGCTCATGTCAAAAAAGAAACAGTAATTTGCATGAAAAGTAAGACACTTTCATTTTGACAGGTATATCCATAAAATTAGTGTTTAATTCTCATCCACTATTATACTCTGGATGAAAATCCTCACAATTGTTTTGTTATTTCACAAGATTAAAATGACTTGCAGGTCAGGAATCTGACTTCCTGTGAAAAAAAAAAAAATCTCCAAACAGGAAAAAAAAAAAAAAAAAAATCTTAGTGGCTTCATGTAATTAAAAGGTTGGCGTGTCATCTTGAAGCAACCTGTCTTTTAATCAGAGTTCCTGCAGGATAGAAAAAAAAAAAAGAAGGAGCTTCAGCGGTGAGACAGAGATAGGCATAAGTCTCGTGGACATGTGTTCTCATATTAAGCCTGTCTGAGTGCGAGGCGACTTGTCAGATCAGGTCACTTTAATTGATTTATCTGCTTGGCACAGCTGTGCAGGCACTACCATCTATCTTGTTTTAGAATGCAATTTAACCAGTTGCATCACAACAGCTCACTGACACAAATCCAATACTGTATATATTTTTATAGATAGATGGATAGATAGATAAATAGATAGATGTCTTTCCTTTTCCTCTCTGACCTGCTCCTACTGAGCCATGTTCTGTTGTTTCTCAAGGTCAAACATCTTTTAACCTCCTCTGCTCAGATGTAGCTCCACCAACTGTACTTTTTGTTTCCATTTACTCCAGATGTTGTAACGACCGCTAACCCTTCCAGGGTGATACGTGTTAATAGAATACCTAACCTCCAAAAAGATGCAGGAGAGGAAACCGGTCTGGGAGCTGCATGCTCTTCTGTTCTGTCTCAAGAGAAAGATATGCGTCTTTGACTGTAAGATGTTTTTATTTACATTTTGATGAAAACATTATTGGTCGTATAGATTCTCAATACACATGCAAGTGATTGTTCAAATATGTTAGGAAGAAAAAGTCCTTAAAATAATGTTAATAATAAAAAAAATATACAATAAAAAAAATAGACCGCTTTGTCATATTTTCTGCAAGGTTGTTAAAATATAAATGTTTTTCACAGAAAGACAGGTTATTTTATGCTGGGCTGACTCATATTTGTCAATGCACAGCCAACAGTAAGCATCTAGCGGTGTAGTAATTCTATCTGTTATAACAACTTCAATCTCAAAATGTTCTTATGAGTATTTCCAAGCACAAATAGAGCAGCAGGTGCAGCCTGGGGGAACTTTCTGAAAAAAAAAAAAATCTAAATATTTCTGCCGGAATAACCATGCAATGCTATGACGATGCCAGTTTAAAGGTGTATAAAGCAGCAGTTTACATGATTTGCTATGACACGTTTGGGACTGGAGTTATTTTTGGGATGGTTTTAGACTCTTGACTATGTTTAACAAACAGATTGAACTCCTTTGGCCTTGGTTGTCCTCAGGCTGTTTCTGAGAGTAGCAAGTTGGCCATCTGGCCTAAAACATTTGATTGTTGTACATGATGATTGAATGTTTTTGTATGGGTGTGTTTTGCATGTGTTAAAAAACGATTTTTGAGATTCCAACAAGAGTTTGGCTTGAAACACAGCAGTGAAGGCCACCTATGGGACAGATGACCCTTTATGTCGGGGTCAGTCAGGCGTCCCTTTCAGGTCTCCAGCTCATCCAAAATGCTGCAGCTCAGCTCTCAACAGGAACTCGTAGGTTGAG
Organism: Hypsolebias martinsi; assembly: GCA_031762355.1. Lineage (NCBI taxonomy): Eukaryota > Metazoa > Chordata > Actinopteri > Cyprinodontiformes > Rivulidae > Hypsolebias > Hypsolebias martinsi. The sequence goes on along the minus strand of JARVGQ010000759.1, from coordinate 9,808,406 downwards.
CACATTTCACCAGTTTTGTCCTCCCTTTACTGGCTCCCTGTGCATGTCAGAATGGATTTTAAAATTATCTTGTTGAACTTTAAATGTCTAAATGGACTTGCACCCTCATATTTCTCTGACCTACTTCAACCATATGTTAGTTTTTGGGCGCTGAAATCATCTGATCAGCTGCTTTTGGCTGAAGCTCAAAGGAGATTGGGCTTTTTCAGTCACAGGCCCCAAACTTTGGAACAATCTGCCCCTCAACATTAGACAGGCCGCTTCACTTCCTGCTTTTAAATCTCTTTGAAAAGCACACTTGTTTTCACTGACTTTTAACACAATGTGTTTTGATTTAGTATTTCATTCTCTCCATTTGTTTTTATGTTGATGCTTTTAATTACATCTTTTAATTTTCTTTAATTGCTGACTTGATCTTATGGTTAAGCACTTAACAGCTGCTGTTTTAAATGTGCTTTATAAAATAATTTGACTTGGCTTGACTTGTTTTAAAGCAGCAAACATCTACTTTGTCTTTCTGCTCTCAGACCAGCTATTAGGCTTTTAATCCAGATTTAAACGTTATTTCTTGAAAAAAAAAAAAAAAAAAAACTTTGTTGGATTTGATTTTAGTTTTTTACCTGGATAATTGATCATGAACTTTGATATTTTGAACCACGTTGGCCATGGCTGCCTCAGAAGAGTCGGCGAGGGAGAGGGCAGACTCCAGAAACCATCTCATCACCATCAAACTGGTTGGCCCATTATGTGAAGGTGCTATTTATAAGACTGAGTTTGTTGTGGCTCCTTGGACTGATGAAGTCTTAAGTATGAAAAACGAAACGTTTCGACACAAAGAAACCATCCAGAGGACCAGATTTCACTTTGATGGATTTTTTACTTGGATTACTGAGCATGAACTTTGATGCTTATTTCTTGAACTTTAGAGTAGAATGCATCTAAAACAAGGCAATAGTTAACAACCAAAGCACGGGATTGTGATTTATTTTAAAACTTTGACTTTTTTTTGTCATATTGCCCACATTTAGAGAGCATTGCTTTGTTTCAAGTTGACAGCAAAATAAATGACATAACAGAAAGTAATTTCATGTATGAAGTAAACGGCTACATCAAGAAGAGCAGGTACAAGACAATTTTCAAGATCCCACTGCAATTTTCTAATTTATTTTGGGAGCTATGTCCTGCTTGTTCTCCCTCTTTGTTAAACAGATACATTGCTTTTTTAGATTTTTTTTTTTTTTTTTTGTTCTTTTTTGGTTGCTTCAACAGGATAGAAAAGATTCTGGCATTTTGTCCCTCTGGGGATTTTGGATTCACTTGAAGAGAGCCAGAACAGACACCTCCAGCATTGAAGGGGCATGGCATGTCGGTGCAAACCAAACGCACTCCCTGCACAAGTCAGCCTCACTTTAGCTGATCAAACTGCTCAGAAGATGTAACACTGCTGGAACACAACCTAAGTTGTACACATTGATCAGTCACTATGTTGGGATGAAAAATGCAGTGACAAGTGTAGGTGTTATGGAGGCAGACCGTATTGATGTTTCTTGAGTGTGTTCTGTCTTCTTGAAACGTAATTTGGATTTGATGATACAAAATAACTTCACTTGGGTTCAAGAATGAAACGTGGAAAGCACTGCCACTGACTGGAAGTGTGCAGTCAATAATGCATTGTATGTATGCACAGGGATGTTTTTTCTGCTGTTTTGCCTTTGAACTAAAATAAATAGATTAAAGAGAAGCTGCAGCAAGAAAAAAAAAAACACATTTAGCTTCAAGAAATCACTCTCCCTATAGCAATAAATTGCAGTGGCTTACCAAAGAAAATGAAAGAAAAGGCATAGATTTGAAACTCCCCAGCTTGTTTGTCTGGCTGAGCGGCCTTAATTTGGTTGTATTGCATTTATGCCTCGTGGTTGATAGTGAGCAAGATGAATCATTGTAACATATGAGACAGATCAGCCGCTTGTTTCCTGGAGGTAAAAGCTTGTAAGACCACTGGTAAATACACCCCGAGGAGAGCATATCCTCAGAGATAAAGATGAGGAAAATGAAACGTGGTTAGAGAAGAAGGATGTGGCGCTCTTTCTCAGCTTTTCTCTTTTTCTGGTAGAATCTGTCAGTTTCCTTTTTTTTTTTTTTTTGAATTATGGAGAATTTCATGTATTATATATTTCATAGGGTGGCATGGTGACGCAGTTGGTAGATCCCCAGCAATATCCAATTCTGTCTGGGGGTCTTTCTAGACCAGGGGTCTGCAACCTTTTGGCTCAAAAGAGTCATTTTACGCCTTTGTTCACTAACATAAAAGTGTTCAGAGCCACAGCAACCTGCTACAACGGTGATTATCAACTAGTGGCCCATGGGCCACTTGAAGTTTGTTGGAGGTGCTTTTGTGGCCAGTAGGGGTGATATTATAAATATAAAAAAAAAATAATAATTTATATTTTTACAATTTCAGACAAATGAAAAGACCAGATCATTGTAGGAGGGTGGAGGGTGTAGTTTATTCTAATTAATAAAAACTATGAACTAAGCAGACCCATGTATTTTTTTTTCACTGTGGAAAAATTAATTAAGTATAGAAATAAAGGATAAAGTTAAAGTGAGTATGTTTTACTCCTTGTATATGTTCCAGCAAAATAAATGACAGGAAAACTGCTAAAGCTAGTCCTTTTTTGTTGTTTGTATAAAAACCAATAAAACTCAGTTTTATTGTAGTTTTGGTCAAAGCTTGAAAGAGCCGCTGCAGAGGGACCAAAGAGCCGCATGTGGCTCCAGAGCCGCAGGTTGCAGACCCCTGTTTTACACCTTCATACCTTTCTAGTTCTAGAATTGCGCTGCTCAAGGTTGCTGCATGTTGGAGTAGCTGTTACTTTCATTCTGGGATACTGCCTATGAAGACTTTATTTCCTCTTTTTTCTGGATGTAAATGGCTTTTTATGGAATGATTAATTCCACTGTTATTGGTTAATACCACTGAGCCTCGAGGACTCATTTACAAGAGAGACCTGGTTTCAACAAGCAAGGATGACAACAATAGACAAACAGCGACGGCAGTGGAAAACCTTTTACTGTTGGACATTTGTTATGATGCGTAACCATAACAACCAAGTGGTTTTTAAAACCAGGAGCAACTGATTAACATCTCAAAGCTCAAATATTACCTCACGTACAGCCCTAAATCCCAAATGAGTTGTAAAGGAGGCACAGTGGATGCATCTCAGTCTAACTGCACCTCTGCTCAAGTGATTGTCTGCTGGGATCCTGGAGCTGGCAGGAAATGTGGCTCATGACAACAATAAGACCAGGATCATTCCCCGACACCTGCAGCTAGCTGTCTGCAACGACGAGGAGCTCAGCAGGCTGCTGAGACGGGTGACCATCACTCAGGGAGGAGTTCTGCCCAACATTCAGGTTGCCCTGCTGCACAGGACTGAGAAGCCTGCTGGGTCCAGGTGGACAGATCAGCATCTGTAGCCAGCTTTTTCAGCTCCACCGCAGGATGGACTGCTGCTGCAGATCCTTCCTGCCCACAGCCATCAGCATCTATAACAACTCTTAATGAAACCAGGATTACAACAACATTAATTTCCCTTAGGAATTAACATAGCATTTTGAATTGAATTGAATTGAATTCTGGGAGGAGTTTTCATGTTCTCTCCGTGCATGCATGGGTTTTCTCCGGGTACTCCACTTTCCTCCCACAGACCAAAAAACATGAATGTTAGGCTGATTGGTAACTCTAAATTGTCCCTAGGTGTGATCAGTTGGCTGATTAACCAATCTATATCTACCTACGACTACACATTTTGCCACTGCTTCATCTCTTTTACAGTAATCTCGATCCTCAAAGTGTTGAGAACTTAGCTAGTGCTCTCATCCCCCTCTCACCCACAGTGTCTGGAATCACAGCAGGATCTTTGCAGCGGTAGCACATTTCTGATGCCAGCTAATACCCTCAGAACAATCTGCAGGTCTCTGATAAAGGCTTGTAAAATCTTTCATCTTGACATAAACTTGCCAGTGCTGAGTGGCTCCCCATGTTTATCTTAAAGCACCAAAAGACAGGACCATAGCATGTAAGGTAATCACTTCAAAGACCTCCATGCTTGACTCCAGTCTTAGATCCTGTTTTTTTTCTAATGAGCCGCTGACCGTGTAGGCATTATTTGCATTTGAAATTAGTTTATGAAATGCTGCTACAGTTTATTGGGAGAGGCAAATTAGGTCTTTGCTCCTGAGAATGCTCTTGGAAGAAAAAATAAAAAGCTTTGTAAAGCAAGGCCTAAATTAGTCCAACCTTTGATGACTTTCTCTTAAACAACCAGCTGAATACAGCCCAGCACGATCTCCTACAGATTTTACATGCGGCAATCAGACTGTGTGAAGCGATATATTTTAATGAACTTTGTATGTATTCAATTTTTCCTTTCATGTTTTGTCACCCTTTAGAAATCCACAACTCTAATAACAAAAATGTTGAGACAATGTGCAAAATGCAAATCCAACCATCCATTCATCCATTATCTTTTACCTGCTTCTTCCATTTTGGGTCATGGGGGTCGCCGGTGCCCATGTCCAGCAATCACTGTGC
>JARVGQ010000759.1:9705584-9716040 GCA_031762355.1 Hypsolebias martinsi | reverse complement strand
TCTATCTATCTATCTATCTATCTATCTATCTATCTATCTATCTATCTATCTGGCTAGCTAGCTAGCTAGCTAGCTAGCATACATAGTAAAATACACTTAGAAAACTGACATATCCTCCAATTCAAAACCGATTTTTCTTTCATATTAGAAAATAACTCCTTCCTCACCGCTCATCATCACACCGTTCAGCTAGTTTACAGCCTGGGAACACACCCAACCACGTTTACCATAGAAAATAGCTTGTCAAATGACATTTCTTTTAAGTCTATGTCTAAGTTTAAAACAATTCATCTTTACCAATTTCCAAAAATCTTCAGGAGGTTGATGTGCACAGATTTCAGCAATATCATGTGATGTACATTGTAGGTTTCTAAACACACTGCTTGTTTGGGCTTCTAGGAAATGGACAGGTGGCGAAAGTACAGAAGTGTGGCTGTGATTGTTTGAACTGCAAGACTGGGCAAAATTTGTGAGGATTGGATAAATTTGATTCATTTGATACAGCTGCGACTTCCTGGAGGGACTGTAGACAAGACTTTTCTGTTTTTTTTTTTTTTTTTTTTTCCCACTATGCTACTTTCAACTTATATCCCACACAATTAACTTGATCTGCCCTGTCCCATTGTGAAGCATGACTTATAATCTTACTTTGTTCCATTTTCTTACAGTTGACGTTTTCTGTTGTCCCCAAACAGGACAACAACCATGTCCTTCCTTCTGTCGGCGCCACAAAATGTCAACATGAACCAAAACAACGAGTCCAGTCAGCCATTACGCATCCTCACCTTTTGATCTGGGCCTCAGTTATTGTATTGTTTGATTTTTCAGTAATCTTGTTTTTTGTCTGTTTTTCTCTTTGCATTGTGAGCTATGTTGATCTCCATAGTTTTGACAACATTTGCTTAGTCTTAGTTGTTGCAAGTTGCCGCATACAGCTCATCGTGCATTTCCTCTGCACAGTAAATGTGTAACAGCGCCTTTTCCTCTTATTTTTATTTATATATTTTATTTTATTTTTTGCTTAAAAAGATTAGTTTTCTCAAATGATTGGGGTGACTAAAGATAAATCTATGATGGCTAAGGCCACCACTGGCCACCCCCTGGCTCCTCCATTGCACCTGGTGGTGGATAAAATTGCTCCCCCCACTCACCAGGAAATGTCAGTCTGCCTCACAAAATAAATAAATAAATAAATAAATAAATAAATAAAAACATCTACTTATATTCTTTACAGTTAAACTCCTACCACTTGAATTTCTTGCACCAGAAACAATAAGCTTTACTTGCATTCCCTGTTTGATTCCAGTCCAGAAAAAACACTCATCTCCATAACTACAAACATTCACTATCGAAATCCCTCAGTGGTGGAAACATTGGTTTTCTGCTTAGTATCATGTTAGCTGCAGTGGAAACAGACGGGGCTCTCAAAAAAATGGCCCTAGAACACTAAACCCAGTTTCTGAAAAAGCTTCTTGAAGTGGAAATACCTCTTTATGGCAAAAAATATGCATGTTGACATGCACATGAACTTTATTGCACATTACTCGATAATTCTAGTAAAAACTATTCCCTTTTCTGTAACAGAATGATTGGTTGGAGAGGAAACAAAGTCTGAATGCATGATGTAACAACAACTGCAACAGATGGGCTTACAGAGGAGACAATGAGTAAACCTACCCTATCAGGGGCCCATATGTGCCTTGGATGGCATCCCAACTCTTAGTGCGTAAACGAAGCAGATGTTTGCTTTAAAACTGTAACAATTTAAAACAGCAGCAACAGAATCCATGAAGAGGAAGAAGAAAGGCAACATGGTCCAACAGCTTTATACACATATGCTTGCGAGAGAAACCTATGCAATTCATGACCTTAGTGTCATTTATGTCAGTGCCCTTTTTTATTATTCTGATATCAATGTGTTTTAATTGTCGTCATGTGAACATAAGAGTCAAACTCATAAAGACATGTTGTCTAATGGGGCTGAGGGGAGTCCAGGGCAGGCTGGGGATTGACTTAAGGACTGGTACTCACTAATGTTGACAACTGCCAGTTTCTGCCCCGAGTGTCACATGATCAGTTATGATGGGCTCGGATATGACTCACTTGGAGCGAAGGCTTTTTAAAAAATGGGCCACTGTGACCTTTCCCCAGGGCACTCGTGTTATCTGTGAGAGAACAGCTGATGATGCTGTTTGTGACGCTCTTTCGCTGTTTGCACAACGTCTTCAACTTCTCTAACCTTTTCTGCCAAAAGCTCAGTTATCCAGGCGCCACGGTCAGGGCTGATAGCTTGCAGTGGAGTTTAGGGTTCAGAAAGCTTCCTGCATCCGAACTAAACCAAGTAACTATTTGGTCACGAGATGTTTGCTGTGGTTTCCTTTTATGTAAAAAAGTGCACACAATAATATATGAGTTCTGTCAAAACTGATGAATGAGCTTGAGATGTATGCTGTGAAAGAAACATCTGAATAGCTATTTCAAATCTCCTACCTGCCTCATTTCTACACAACCCAGAATGGAAATAATATTGATGTTTCATACTTTGGATGTAGATATATGTAATATTACCCATTGGGGACTTCTACTCTCCTTTGATTTAGGACTTGGAATAATCAAATACTATGAATTTTTATTCTTCCTAATCATAAGAAGGCTTCGTGGAACCAGCAGAGCTGGGGTTGATTAAAGTGCCGCTGAGATTCATTGAATCTGGCTCACAGCTCAAAGGAGTGTTTTAAATAGGAGTCCATTTAACAAAACGTTATGTCCTTAATGGGAAGGTAATAAGACAGTCTTTATCTTTTATTGAAAAAATGTAGTCACTTCTCAGCAAGATGATGTTTGCTTTTGAAGAAAAGTACTTCAAGTAAAGAAATGTACTGTACTACAAATACTATATGACAAAATACTTCAGTGTATGTTTACTATGTTAAATTCTAAACAGTTGCTACTGACTTTTAAAGCTGTAAAAAGAACAAGCAATTGTGTTTTTAAGCACCATCCACTCAAATTTGTCAAACAAAGGAGCTCAGTTAACTCAGTTTGTATTCCCTAATTGTTCCAGTTGAAATCTGCAGTTTAGTTCAAATCCATTGTGATGAAATACACAAACAGCTAAGATGATATGGTTTTTACCTCCAGGCCAATATGGTGGTAAAAACAGTTTCAATTGGAAAGGTAACAGGATGAGTATGAATAAACTAAACGTATCATTATCATGCTGCCAAAAATATGGAGACGTTCATTAAATGCAGCTCAAAGTTTGGCCACGTCAGAATCCAGTGAAATTTCATGAACACGCTGGAATCCTCGACTAATTATTTCCTGCAGAACATTAAAAGCGAATGAACCGGCTTTAAATTGGGTTCAGTCAAATATATTTTGAATATTATTACTTCATTTCTAAAATGTGTTGAGAATATAGTTACAGTGAATTGAGTTTTAATTTGGGATAAATTCTCAACTCAACTTATTGACCTAACTTAAAGTAGATTTACCTCAATTTGAAACTGAAAAATTAGGTTTAATTTGGTTTAAAAAAATAATGATAATAACAACAACAATAATAATAATAATAATAATAATAATAATAATAATAATAATAATAATAAATAAAAATAAAAATAAAAAAGTGGAAAAATGTATGGATAAAAAAGCAGCAATGGGAGTGCATTTATTGAAAAATAATAAAATTAACATGGAGAATTACAAGAAAAAAATATGTTTTATATAACAAATAAATTAAAAAAAAGGTTAAACATGGATATTTTAATGAACTGCATGTTCTTATAGATATGGTTCTTTATACAGAAAATGACATTAGAACAAAAAATATAACTAAAAGCAGGATGGAGGATGTTAAAGTTTTAAGATGCGTAAAGTAACCATTACACATGTATGGAGGTTAAAAAAAATAAATAAATAAATTTGTATGCATCTTTTATGATTGTCTATTGTTGTCTTTGTTGCCCACTGTTGTCATCACTCGTTGTTAAAAAATCAGGTCTCTCTTTAAATGAGACCCAGAGGCTCCATGGGATAAACCTGTATAAATAAAGGTTGAATGAGTGTACCATACTAGAAACTTGACACAAATAGGCCCAGGCCAGGGGTGCCACCAATGGAGAACCATGGAAGGCAATGCCCCCCTCCCCACCCCCTTTACAAATTTGCTGGATTCCCACATGGACCCCTGGCCAGATTAGGATGCAAATTTTGTTTGTTAGCAAAACATATTTTTAAACCCTGAACACATTTTTATAAAACTCTCAGAAATCAATCATTGGATATAGGTTTTGGGTCAACATGATTAAAAGTCGCCACCACAGCTAATCAACCATAGCAAACTCGTATGGTAATAACTCTGCAAATTCTATGTATATTTGAACCAAAACATATACGTTAGTATAGTAATTGAGTGTCCTCTCCAAAACATGCTCTATGCACCATCAGATATCATCTTAAAAACATTGGCATATTTAAGCAAAGGATGACATGGACTGCATTTGTAAATGAGAACAGGTTCTCAATTTATTCTCCAGGTAAAAAAAAAAAAAATGCTGGTTTCAGTTATGAAAACAAATTATGAAGCAGCGATTACGTGTTAAATGAGCTGAGCATTAACTTTAAAGTAAAATAAAACTGAATTACTAGTATTGCATACTTAAAGGAGGTTCCTAAACTCCAATTTTGCACTAATTATTAAAATTTTGAAGCAGCCCATTGATCACATCTGCATAATAAAACTCCTGAAACTCTGTTGTGCTTTTTGCTTTTAGTACAGCTCACCATCTATCAGTGCTGTGGTCTGTGATACGCAAGTATATGGTGTATAACCATAAAAAAAACATTGGGAATTTCCACATAACCAATTAAAAGTGCCCAAATGATACGTACCAGTAATGTTCCCTCTACGCTAGGGCAACTGGGCAAATGCCCAAGCAAAATATCATGTTATCTCTTGCTTTATAATAAACTTATAATGAACTGTCAGCTCCAGTGCAGTGGTCTCTACAGTCTGTCTGTATGCAGCATATTTGCATGCAGAGTGGAGAAATAGCGTCCCCCCACACACACCCAGTCAAAACAGACCTTTGTCATGTAATTTTTGTAGTGACAACGTAAATTTACGAAGAGGTAAAAAATTCAACCATTGAAATCACAGGCGAACTTTCATTCCAGTATTCAAAGTAAACCAATATAAATTGCTGCTGTAATTTGATTATTTTAATAAACCATGTAACTTGCTATAATCCCAGGTTTTGAACAGGTGTGATACTGGTGTGTGGCCACAACGTGCACATCTGATGTTGCTCACAGTGGTCTTCAGTGTGCTCAGGGTGCCTGTGTGTTTGCCCAGACACATGAAAATAAATTATGATTTTAGTACAAAGCCAACCGTCGTACAAAATTTGTTGTACATTTATTGAAATATGAGCACCAGATGAATTTTGAAATGTCCAATATGCTTAAAAATCGAAATAAATTGATTACCTTGTACTAACCAGAGTACTTTGGTTTCTAAGCAGAGTATACCCACTACAAAAATGTAGAGTGCACCGCTGACGTCCGTCCACAACCTGTGCGACCTCTTTTAAAAGTTTTACCAATTTAAACACTAAAATGTGTAAGCTAAATTTATTCCCATTGTTAACCCAGTAAATATTGTTGTCCAAGTTGTTCTGTGACTGACAGGAAAACAGAAATTTGAAAAATCACCAATAGCAGTTTAAGCAAAAAAAAAAAAAAAAAAAAAAACTTAGGGATTGTTAAATTTGTGCAAGATAATCCTGAAGACAGTTATCTCTTGTACAAAGTAAGACATGTTTCATGTTAAGACTTTACTTCCATTGAAATTTTAAACGTTTATGACCAAAATAACAATGGGACTGATCTATTTTAATCTCAGTTTCAAACATCAAAGTCAAGCTGCACTTAGTCCAAATGTATCAAGACAGAGCAAGCCATGTTCTTATTATGTTGTATCAAGACATACACTCTGCTTTTATAGGTACATAAGAAATAAACCACAAGGTTGATCGATCAGATTTACACAAACAAAAGAAAAACATTTGCCAGAACTGCATGTCTATGCCATGTGGAGCATCTTCCTGATGCTACAAGAATGTCTTATTTAAATAGATATGAAGCTTCCCTGTAGGTATTATAAGTCAATAGCCATGCTTTAGGTGTGCATTCCCTCCCCCCAGTTACTTATGCCCTGCACTGTTGTGTATTGATGGCCCCACTGGCTGAAATGATGATGCCACCAGGTTAATCTATCAGCTCTTGTTGTGGATGGCATGAGATGAAGGTGGGGATTTAGACTCTCCCAATGCCCCCTTGTGTGTGCTAATTAACTGGTACAGATTGTTCCCCGCACCCAACTGCCTCCCCACACACCCATCAGCTCATGCCATCTCCTGCACCTCCTGCAACAACATCAAACCTTCTGCTCAGAAACTCCTGACAGTCGTTGTTGGATATTCATGCTGCTTCACCGTTTAATGAATTTTCCTGGGACTGAGAAGGCAAGACTTTGAATAAATACAATTAGAAGTGTCAAAGACCTTGACACGACCGTATGCTGTTGATGTTGTGTTATTCCTAATTATTCTTAATCAGCTGGGGAGGAAGCCCTGCATGTGACACTTTTTTATCCAGACAGAAACTGTTCCCCCCCTCGGCTCATTATCAGCAAAGATTGAAAGCATTTAAGATACGATCAAAACTTGACAACGTTCAGGTCTGTACGTGGGATTTTTTGTTGTTGTTTTGTTTATTGTATTTACTTTATTTTTCATATTTTAGGGAAAATGCTTTTAATTGACTGATTTCTTGAATCTACATTTTTAAGCATCATTACCATCATCAAGTCTGTAACAGACACAGATAACACTGACTGGAAACCATAATGTGCTACTGTTGTAGATTAGGGTGGGATTCTTTTAGGAAAAACATGATTTGGTTATGATTCAATGGGCTGTATTGCAATTTTATAATAATTATTAATGCATTCTTCTCTCAGACCTAAATAAACAAATATTTTTACTCCACATTGCAATTTAAGGCAGTTTATTTTATTTTCAAGTAGGATTTTGGAACTGAAAAGAACCCAAAATGACTCAAAATGCTGAATGCAGCTTCTGTGGCAATAGTGTCCATATATCACATGTTAGAGCTAGCCGACCCACTTTCTTCAGTGTTTCTATCATTTTGGTTCTGGTCCTGTTGCAGAATGAGACCATGTTATCTGAGACACAAGATGATCATGTTCTATCATGGCTGCAAAGGGTGCAACATGAGGTAGCATCTCACTGGGATCCAACTACTAGTTGGCAAGTCAAAATTGTGGGGGAAAAAAATAGTCGTAATCTCGTTGCCTTTTAAGAATGTACAACTAAGCAATCAACAAGCTTTGCAGTAACATTTTGCATGAACATTTTTTTTAATCATAGCATATTTTTATACATGACTGGCAAAACTGTCTTCTATGTTTGGACAATATTCATTGTCCAAATTGTAACTACCTTGGCTTGCTTCATCTCCACCTTGACAACTGCCCACAAGATTATGATTTCATTTATGGTGTATACTTTAGAACTGAAGATAGGCAAATTTTGCTGAGTTTTTATTTATTTATTGGTTTTTGATTACCCCTGTAGAGCTTTCCAGACGTTCTGGAGAGTCTGTTTTAAACGCTAATTGCCAGCAGTTGCAACCCATTCCTGTTAGAGGTGGCAGCAACCACAGGCAGTTTATCCTCCTCCTTGTATATAGTGAGGGATACATATGCAATAGTGAACATTTATTTTCCCCTTTACCTTTGAAGAAGTTGAAATACTGGGTTTCATCGAACATAATGTTGCTTGTAGTCCTTGAGTGCCTCTCTGTTGGGGGGCATGGGTTAAACAGTTCGAGTACTGCACTTTCACACGAGTTGTGCTATATGTGTTTCTCAAGATGTTTTAAAATAAATATTTGATCTTTTTTTAACTTTTAAAAATAAGACATAGTTAACATTAGCATTGCAATGCATCAGAAGACAGATTATAACTCCCACTCTGCTGTAGATGTGTTAGAGGACTTTTTAAGTGTTGGCTCTCAGGCTTTTCGAGCACCTGGTTGCACACTTATAAGAAGAATATGTATAGGTGTGAAGCATATTTAATTAGAGGACACTTTTTTTTTTTTTTTTGCTCTTGATGAGTCACTTTGCTGCTCTGACTTGAGTGGGACATTTACTCCAGTTAAGAGTCAAGAAAGGGAAGAATCAAGGCCAGGTAATGAAGTACTCACAAAGTTACCAGCAAGATTGGAGGAGCATTACAAGAGGCAGAGCACAGAGCTTAAGGGTGTGTGGGTTGTTCTCCTCTCTATTATATTAATGGGCAGGATTCAGCTTCAGAAAAAAAAAAAAAAAAGTGCTCCTGCATTTCCAGTTATTTGCTATTTCTGCTGTTAAAGAGGAGCGTTTCTTCAAAGAGATGCCTCACTGCCTTACGTGTCGCTCAGTTTCCCTCCCTCTCTTTCTACATCTATCTGTGAAAGATGAAGTCTTTAAGACCTACACTAATCCTGTCATTATGCTGTCGTTTTCACTGGCATGCGTTATCTTCTCACTTTCTTGGGGTATCCTGTGGACTAAAGCAATTATTGCGCTGCAATTGAAACATCAAGTAATTACGCCTTTTTTTTTTTTTTTGTTGGGCATACTTGGTTTGATGCCACACTTCAAGTGTGAGATGAGTGTGTTTATGGGTCAGCTGTGGAGAAAGGGAAGAATAGCAGGCATGATTTTATGCATCTCTTGGCACACAAGATACCCACCCAAGGCCGTGAAGTATATAACATGCAGAGTAATGTCATTTAGACCTTGGCAAGCTTCTTGTGTCCCACTCGGGGGACTATCTCGCCTCCACAGTCCTATCGCTCTCATCCTCTCCCGCCCTCTCTGCCTCCCCTCCCTTGTCTTTTCATCTGCTCCATTGCTGCTTGCCACATTGTTGTGTTCTCTTTCTCCACTCTGTTCCTATTTTCTCTTTCCCTCTTCCTCTCCTCTCATCACTCTTCGTCATCTCTCTCCCTTTCATTCTAATTGTCTCCCCCTCTCTCGATACATCTTTCGCTCCTCGGCTCATGCTGTCATCTGCGACCAGCGTGGCCTGGCGAGCCGCAAAACACTGCAGTGCCATGATCCAGAAACCCCACATTAACACTGTGATTTCACCCAGAGATTATTTAAGTGTGGCACGTCTGCCAAGCAGGGTTCCTCGCAGTAATCTCTGTAGCCCCATGAATAGAGTCGAACTGGGAAAGAGGGGATTTGGATGAGTTTGAAGGCTGATTGGGTTCTAGAATGGGTACAGTAGGAGGCTTTAAGTATTTTTGATATTTTCGTTTCATATAGTTCCGGATTTACGAGGTGGGGGAGACAGCTAAGTGTGTCACAGCGAAACTGAGGTTAAATCCCTGACAGAAGGATCCTCTTCTCAGTTCACTTTGTATCCTTCTGAGGTTTGCAAAGTAATTTAATTTGAGGTAATTGTAGTGAGGATCCATAATTAAAAGGATTAAAATGCATGCCATTTACAGATGGGCTAAAGGAAATGGAATGATGAGGCCGCTGGCACCATTTCTGCCCCATGCATGTCTTCTCTTTCATTTCCACTTCTCTGACAGTGAATGCAGATTTGCATTATTTAATGTGTCACAGCATCCAATGGTGAGATAAAAATAACTATAGATGTTCACAGCAATGACACCACTTGTCTGTTTGCTAGCTAAATGTTTCTATCTCGTGCACAATTTATTTATTTATTTTTTTTTTATGTGATTGTCACTGTCTTATAGTTGTGTCTCAGGACATGTGTGTATGTGTAGCTGTGTTTGATGACAGTGTGTCCTCGACTCAACGTGGTCACCCTGTCACAGCGTCTGAGGTCCCTGACCCCATCAGGGAGTCAGAGAGCCTGCTGATTTTTTGACATTGAGAGGGGAACAGACAAAGCTACTCATCAAATGTCCAATGACTGGGTGGACTGTCAGAGGGATTGGTCTTGACAGAATGCCACTTACAATTTACTAGCTATTTGCTGTTTCAACTCCTTGAAGGCTTTTTTGATGTCATTCATTTTTTTCAAAAGTGTTGCCAACAAATCAATTTCGAGCAATTTTACAAAAAATACCTAAAGTTTTTCTATTTGTAACAGACAGATTACAATATAACCTGGATTTAAAATATAAGGAATAAGGTAGCACATACAAAATGTAATGCAATATAAAAACTACATACCACACATAGTATCTAGATTTTTACACAGAGCTAATTAGCTTACTGTAGGTAAAGCAAATTAACTAAAACATAAGCAAAGGACGCCATTATATGTATATGTATATATATATATATACGTATATATATATATATATATATATATATATATATATATATATATTA
>JARVGQ010000759.1:9673368-9683886 GCA_031762355.1 Hypsolebias martinsi | reverse complement strand
TTTATGTTGTATTTATGACTGTTTTTACCGTTTTGTTTTTGTCTTGGGTTGTTTATGTTGTATTTATGACTGTTTTTACCGTTTTGTTTTTGTCTTGGGTTGTTTATGTTGTATTTTTGACTGTTTTTTTAGCGTTTTGTTTATGTTTTTGGCTGTTTATGTTGTATTTTTGACTGTTTTTTTAGCGTTTTGTTTATGTTTTTGGCTGTTTATGTTGTATTTATGACTGTTTTTACCGTTTTGTTTTTGTCTTGGGTTGTTTATGTTGTATTTATGACTGTTTTTTTACCGTTTATGTTTTGGGTTGTTTATGTTGTATTTATGACTGTTTTTACCGCTTTGTTTTTGTCTTGGGTTGTTTATGTTGTATATATGACGTTTTTTTTTTTTTTTTGGTTTTGTTTTTGTTTTCAAATAATGCAGAGACAATTGAAATACCAACAATGAGAAACCAAATGTACAAATGTTATTCATATTTTTGTGTTGAACTTGTGATCTGTTCAAGGTATAACCCATTTTAAATTATTGACCCGCTCTCTGTTTGTATCCAGTCCATGGTCATTCTGTCAGACTAAACAAACTGTGGGAGGTATTACAAGTCAGATCTACTGTTTTCCAATTTCAATGAATATTGGTTTTGTTTCTTTTTTGTTCTGTTTCAGATGGCCTTCTGGGACCACGTGGCCTGGTGGAAGCCACAGAGATGTGCACGCAGGAGTGCCTCGTCCTGGGACATTCAGACAACTGTTGGATGCCTCCAACGTTAGGAACGTACCAGCAGCCAAAGTCACCTGTGTCCAGCTTTGGGTCTCAGAGGGAGTGGGGTCCAAAGGACAAACTTCTCAATGGACATACTCTGTCTAGAACCTGGAAAAATGAGAGCGGACGTTTGGAGCATTTTGGTGACAGGAAGCAGTTTGGGAGCGGAGAGGGACACTTCAGCAGCAGTGGCATTGCAGATATTCCTTTGGTGAGTCTGAAGTCCTGCCAGTCAGGCTCCTGCCCAGACAGCCCGAAGGACCAGCAGCTATAAGATGGACCTTTGTGCAGTTAGGAACTCTTATATCTGGACAGAGTACACAGGTGGTGCATTTCACCTGAGCTCCTGATTCTTTGTTTTATTTCTCATTTCATCTCTTTCCTCTGAATTTGATGCCTCTGCAGTGTAAAAGCCACATGTACTTTGTAGGCCAGAAAAAAAAAAAAGTACTGATGCTTTGTTCTCCACAACAAAATGTCTCTGTTGCTCTACAGGAAATCATGGATTTAATCAATGTTAAATAACGTTTCCTTTGCACTTCATGTGTGAATTGGACAAGTGGAAGAAGGACCTGCATCCAAAAAAAAAAAAAAAAAGACTGACCAATATATTCAAATATATGTGGTGTTATTGTTGTCCAGGACTATATTAATCAACACAATCAAAGAACATTTAATTACATGTCAGAGAGTGGTGTTCTGATAACACTGTTTGTAGACACTTGTTAATTCTGTCATCGTCTCTGTGTTTGTAAATAAGACTTATTAACCATAATCATGTATCTGTAATTTCCACAGTGAGTAGAACAGTTTGTGGCTGTTGTCATCATGATGGCTTGGTGTTGGGATTTCAACTGGAAAATGATCTATAATGTGGCATATTGTACACCAAGAAAGCATTTACCTAATTATAAAAAAGCTAAGGTTAATATGCTATTAATTGTTGCCCTTCTTTCAATATCATTTACTTCAAGTACTCCGAAATCACTTTTTTTTGTTAAAAAAATTAAAGAAACAACTCTATAAAAAGCTGTAACAAGGATGTCAGTGCTCAAAGGGTGCATTATCAAAATGAAAAGCTCTGAATACTTTTCTCTATAAACTGATTTTGAAAGTGTTTAGTACAATTGAATAGCAATATATTTGTAAATGGCTTAATGTTTTATCTAAGGTTATTACTGTATAGATTTTATTGAAATTGTGATATAACTGAGTGCAATTTCTCAGTAGTACTTGCAATTTCTTGGTATATGTATATACATATACACTGTATATGTAATTTTTCCACAGACTATTATTTTCCATACTTAGGAAACCACAAGTTAAGATAACACTTTAATCACGGTGCCTTCATGATCTTTCTTCAAAATCACTGAATTGTGCTCATTTGACAAGAACATGTCGGTTATAAATATTATCAAATGCCTTATGCACTGAATGTCTGCCAGGTTTTGAGACATTTATGACAGAGGCAATAGTGCAGACTCAAGTTGTCAATTCTGAGGACACAGAAAAAAACACAAAAGGCATGTATAGACTATCAGTCAGCCATGAAAGATCATCTGTCATTACACTGTCCAAGTAGATTGGTTTTAAAGCATGGAAGGCAAACACACAGTGGATTAGCATGCTAAAAGTTCTAGCTTATACACTGAACTTGATCATCTTTGTCCTATTTTCTTTGTTTTTCTTCTTTTCAAAATGAACTGGTGGAGGAATTAGTAGTTAAGTTGCTCATAAGGACTTAGTTGGGTTTGTAAAGCACTTTCATGTTTTTGTCACAATATAAATATGTTTAGTGGGATGGAGTGAAATGCTTACCGCAGTATGTTTGTTAGTTGTGAGGGTGTTTGACATCACATACTGAAACAGTTAATCCTTGTTACTACTCTACAGGTATAACGCTACTGCAATAAATGTTTTAAATATGTGTATGTCTAATTTGCGTATGAGGTGGATACACCAAGAGATGTGTGTCTTTCATTTGTGCAAATATATGCCTACACCTTAGAAAATCTGGAGTCCTAAAATAGCCTCACATTTTGTTTTGAAAGCGTTGCATTTATGAAGTACGGTTTTAGTCTAATTAGAGTTAATTTCCCTCTCATAAACCAGACGGAACATTCACATTAGCTCTTTTTTCTCTGTGTAGCACACATTTAGAAAAATAAGATGGCACAGTTAAGTAACCAAATGCAAACAGATGTGTCAAAACATCCTCGGTGAGCGCGAGTCCCCATGATGAATCGTTCCTCTGGTCTGTTTAGCAACTTGTGTCCTTCCAGAAAAAAATGCTTTTTAAATCATTACATTGAGGGTCACTGTGGTTAATACAAACCTTTCACTGCAATGACAAATCCTCAGGGACACTATTCTAGGAAGGTGATTTTTATTTATTTATTTATTTATTTATTTTTAAATAAGGTTGCTATGAGAACATAAACACCATACATTTTTCACCCAGATGCATTTGGTTTGGACAAATTATATTTAGTATGGTCAAAAACCTGAAAGAGCTTTTTATGGTAAATGGACTGTACTTGTTTAGTGCATTTCTATAGTATCAAGATACTCAAAGAGCTTTATACTCCAATCTGTGTCCGTGTTTATCCATTCATACAGCAATCTACTATTTCTATACAAAGATGAATCAGTACTATATCACATTCATACACCTATGGGACTCACATTGGAGGCAATGAGGGGTTCAGTGTCTTGCCCAGGGACTCTTCGGCATGTGACTGCTGGTGGAATCAAACCCCCAACTCTTGCATTGAAGGACAATCACTCTAACCACTCAGCCACAGCTGCCACCTTTAACTAAATACAGGTTCTCATCCACTCTTGAAACTGTTCACTCAGACTTTTTATTAAATCCACCCAGTGGTATAATTTGCATTTTTTGTAGTGAGTATACTGTGCTTAGAAAACAAAGTACACTGGTTAGTACAATGTAACGGTCAAGATATTTTGATTTTCAAGCATATTGAACGTTTCCAAATTTCTCCGATGCTTATGGATTTGAATACATGAACAACAAACTTTGTACAACAATTGTCTTTGTATTAAAAATATGTTATAACATTTATAAAACAGTATAAAAGCAAAGCACTGCATACAGATAGATTGTTACGGAAGCATCTAACTGCTTATCAGTTACACTTGCCCAATAATATGCCGTATCACTGAGCACTTTTAAGTGGTTATACTGAAATTCTTAAGCTTTTCTAGTTGGAATACTCCATATACCCAAGTATCGCGTAGACCACACCACTGAGTCCACCTGTTCAACTGCTTGTTAATAGCTAATCACCCGATCACATGCCAGTAAATGGCCAATAAAAGGACATTCTTGATGGAGTTCAATTTTCTTGCATGGTTTGCAGAAGGTTGCTGTGTATTGTTATGTGTCACAAAATTTGTGTGACAAATGTTCACAGAAAAAGTGTGAGAAAGTCATTGTGGGTGTGTACAACCATCTTAAACTGGTACATAGCTGCCTCTACTCATTCCAGAATTGTACTTGAAGCAAATACAACAAATGTGGGGGAAGATACCATGGAGGATACAAGCAGGCCAAGGTTCATGTAATGTGGGTGGAGGCAAACAATAAAATTGTGTGCATGGGCAACAATGCAGTTTTGCAAGCTGTTCAATCAGAAATAGGCTCTTCTTCTTCTTCTTTCAGCTTTTCCATCATCAGGGGTTGCCACAGCAAGTCATCCTCCTCCATCTCACTCTGACCTCTGCATCCTCTGTTCTCACCCCATCTACCTCCATGTCCTCTCTAACTACATCCATATGTCCCCTATCATCTATCTCCTATCTATTCATATGAACATGAAACAGCCATGTTGCTACAGCCAATTCCAGGCACCATCTTAAAAAAAATAGGACTTGCCTTTTTCTGAGAACCTTTGATATATTTTGCATGAGCAGCTGTGGCTCAGGAGGCAGTGCAGCCGTCCACCCAACAGAAGGTCAGTGGGTCTGAAACTAATAAGAGCTGAAACGAAACCCTACATTAAGGCTCATTTGTTCATCATTGTGTGATTGTGTAAGACGGACAAAACCACAGCCTACTTGGAAAGAATAAGAAGCATGAACTCTTTTTCTATGAAGCATGAAAAACAAGACCCAGAAAATCGTTATGTAAATGTCCAACTGGACTGATTCCAGCAAAAATCTGGTTAGTGTGTATCTAAGCTTTATGATATTGTAATTAAAAATATTTAAGTTGATTTTGACCCATCTTTTATGGGTAAGATGGAGCAAATTGCTAAATTACAATATACTGTAATGCACACAAGGGGTTTTAAACAGACAAATTGATAAACACTTATTTATTTTTTTCTGTACTGTTAGGAGTGGAGTAATCAAATTAGTTTGGTGGTAAGCCACTAACAATCAACCAGCCAGCTGCCAAGTTATTCATTTCCCCAATTCTTGATTGTTTTTCTGATTCTAGTTACTCCATGCATGAGGTTCCCAAACAATGGTTGCCCTAAATGTCTCAGAAGACCTTCTTCATGGGTGTTTTACATACAAATGAAATATTAAAACATAGCATCATTTTAGACCGTATTTTGAAGATATTGACAATATCTAATCATTAAAACACAATAATTTGTTGCTGCTTAGTTGGACCCCAGTACAATAGAAGTGAATTTTATTTTTCTTTTAGGTTTCTTCTCACTGTAACCTCATTTGATATGTTCATCAGCTGTCACCCAATGGACCAACTTAAATTCTAACTTGCCATGCCAGCTATCGACTTGTGCAAGAATAGTTTCTGGGAATCTTCAAAGCTAATTGCTTTGGAAGTGTGAGGGGGAAGTAAATTAGTGTCATGCCACAACCAAGAAAAAAAAAAGGTTCCCAATCGCATTTACTTTTTTCTATGGCTTTAAGATTTTTTTTTTCTCAGCCAGAGAAGCCTCTGTGCACAAAGTGGAACAGAGTGAATGTTCAGCAGGAATCAGTCACAGAGACGACATTGCACATCAGAAAGGAAGAGGGGACTCTCCACAAAGATACAGTAGACAAAAACAGAACCATCTACATATTTGAAAGCTGCACTGGAAGATAATTTTTTTCGCAATTAAAATTTGTCTGCTGCAGCAGATTAGTTTCAGTTTCTCCACGGAGTGTGTGAGAATTTAGTTTGGATTTCAACCAGTCCAAGTGATGCCTGTGGTCGTGTGAGCTTAAATGTTATAACTCAGAAGAAATACATATTTGGCTCTAGAAGTGTTGCTCTAAAAACAGGCCAACATTTAAAAGTAATACACTGAAAGAGCCATGTTTCTCAGTAGGCTGCAGTCAAATGGTTACAAGAGTTGAGA
Organism: Hypsolebias martinsi; assembly: GCA_031762355.1. NCBI lineage: Eukaryota > Metazoa > Chordata > Actinopteri > Cyprinodontiformes > Rivulidae > Hypsolebias > Hypsolebias martinsi. Next base: position 9,677,782 of record JARVGQ010000759.1, on the reverse strand, counting down.
AGCCCTACAGCTGTTTAACCAAGCAGCTTTATTTCACTCAAAAAACGAGTAACCAAGGAAAACATTTGATAGACTTGAATACAAAAAGCTCAAATAAATTAGTTTTAGATATGTTCACGATTCAGTCTTGGTTGTATGTCAATTGAAATAATGCTTATAAAATAACTAATATATCAAATTTAAAAAGATGAGTATTTTTCTACAGAATACATAATTTTCTTTCTGAGTTAAATAGCCCTGGTATTTGAATGTTCACATACAATGTGCTCTGTGTAAAAGGGTTGACTTATTTGCTACTTTCTAGGGTTGTGCTTTGGTTTGTGGCTGATCTTGTTACCATGCCAACAAACAATCCAAAAAATTTAAAGATACCAAGCAGCAAAAACCAATACAATAATATCAAACTTTTAATCACAATATGGTCCAGTCTGATGCAAGCTTTGATTCAACACATTGACCAAACAAATTATTCTGTGTCAGACATGAAGTCTTATGTTTCACTACCTTAAAAAAAAAAAAACAACACAAACTTAAGCAGATCTTGTTTAAAAAATGATAATACACTTCCATAAAACTTAACTCACACTTAAACAAAATGTTGAATGCTAACCGATAAAAATGCCAGACTGCAGATAATTTAACACATGGAGCAGTCAACAGCAAAAAAATAAAATAAAATAATAAAAAAAAAAAAATCATTATATTAGATTAATATATTATTAATTTTCCTTAAAATGTTCTTATAAATATTATAACGTTATTTATAAATATTATAACATTATTTGATCCACATTATCAGAGTCGAGCATGATGGGGGAGAGGTGGTGAAGGTCAGAGAAGGCAAACCTGTGAAACGTAGTGAAGCACCATTTTAGAGTGTTTGTTGCGGTTTTCCTCTTAAACAATATATGCCAATGATGAGAAAACAATACTGCTAAACAGCAGGAAATGCAACCTGAAGAAGTGGGGAGTGGTGGAGCAGGGGTTAGAGACGGTGGGCCTGTGATCAGAAGGTCGTCGGTCAACTCCCCGGACAGACAACATCAAAATGTGGGTGGAAAAGTTGAAACACCTACATCTGCCTCCACACTCATTTGCCCCACTCTGGGGCCCTGAGCAAGGCCCTTAACCCCCAGCTTCTCCCGAGGTGCCTTGGATGGCAGCCCACTGTTTCACATGTGTGTTCACATATGCAATGGGAAATATGCAGACAATTAATTTCCCCATGGGGAGTAAAAGAGTACAATATAAAAAAAAAGAAGAAGAGAAGAGTTGTCAACTAAAGGAAGTTAATGCATTTACATGTATCAAAGCTGAACACCGTACAAGATCCTGGAAGTGAAAGCTGGAAGAGGAACAGAACGGTCCTTCTAGTCTGTCCCATCCATGAAAAAAAAAAAAAGGAACTTTGCAAAAATAAATAAATAGCACCCAAGATATTCCTTTCATGTCTTGACTCTTGTTGATATTGTTCTAGTCGTGTGCTGTCTGTTCAAATACTACTTTGTAATTTTTCTAACACATTTAGCTGTAACTGGTTATTTTATTGTCAAAATAAAGTTCATGTCACACAAATGTTACTGTCTTATACACTTATTTTAATTTTATAGGTCTATACACTTCATTAAATGAAAATATGTTGTTGATGACATAACAGTAGTCCAGGTTTTATTAAAGTGTAAGCATATTCAAGGAAATTCTACATATTTTGTGACTAGATGGAGAAAATAAAATATTTGCCTCATGCAAATATTGGCTCCTCCATCTTTTCACTTGCTGCAGGTGTTTGATCTTTAGCATTTTCCAAAGATGCAGCTTGCCTGACATTACAACCTTCATGGGCGTCTGTAAATGGCTAAATCGAATGTATCTTGTTCAAAACGATCACCTGATAATCTCCATTTAAATAAACACCAGGACAATATATTACACTTTTAAAGCATGGAGGGAAAAAAAAATGCTGGCTGACTAAATGAAACATGAAGGTCAGTGGAGGGGAAGATGAGAGAACATGAACTGTCATGCCACAGCCACAGCAATAACTATGACAGATTAAAGAGAAATTGTAGCTCAGCCAGCTTCTTTAACTCTGACCTTATACTGTGAATCTGAATCATTTAAGTTATTACTTTTCTGGAGGTCACAACAAAGTGTAGGTCAAAACTGAATATTAAGGCTCCCTCTAAAAGCTTTAAACAGACTATTTTCCATCAGAAAATAATGTAAACCAAATCTCATAAAGTCTTGTCAGGATGTCTGCAGAGCTGTACAACCAGCTTTAATGGTGGATTATGAATTGCATAAAGCTTATAATATTGCTACGTATATCACATCAATGTACATTTTAGGAAAAGAACGAGGCAAAATTGCTCCACCTTTAAGAATGCAGATAATTTGGCCTTTATTATTCTTATCCACCTTTTGTGAACGTATGTGCCTACTCATTTAAACACATTTTAAAAGTTATGTCTCTAAATGGACAAAAAAGTCAGTTACTGAATTTGACTCCTACACAAAGCCTAAAAATCAAAGCTGTTCCAAAAAAGTTTAATATCAAACAAAAGCCTCAATGTCAGAGAGTAAGAATGATTGACAGAAGGTTTTATTCTGTATTCAAATGTGTGGAGATATTAGATGAGAAATACAGATTTTAAGTGCAAAGACCTTTAGCTACTTTGTTTAAAAGTTCAGCTTACAGATGGTTCAATCGCCTATTTAAAAAAAGTCATTGCCTACTCTCAAATTTTGGCTGGTGGAGACATAACCGTGATGGCTATCAACAATTATTTATCTAGTAGTTCAACAAGACAAACATCCACTGATGGTGGGGGCAGCTGTGGCCGAGTGATTAGAGCAGTCATTCTTCAATGCACGAATTGGGAGTTCGATTCCACCAGCAGTCATATGCCGACGTGCCTGGGCAATACACTGAACCCCTCATTGCCTCTGATGTGTGTCCCATCGGTGTATGAATGTGATAAAGCACTGGTTATTCTTTGTAGAGATCTAGTAGAGTGCTGTATGGAAGGGTAAACAAGGGCACAGATTGTAGTGTAAAGTGCTTTGAGTATCTTCTTCACAAAGGCGCTATATAAGTACAATCCATTTACCATTTCACTGATCCATATATTTCTAATGACAAAACACAGGAACATGAGGGAGTTATTTTGAGATTGTGTGAACTACGGTTAGGTAGTGCCTTAAGACAGGTTAGATAAAGTCTTGAGAAAAGTTTTAAGAGGTAAAAACTGAGTTACTGAAAAATAAAAAAAAGTTCCGTAAAGGTAAACATTTTGAGCATGACACAACCCAAAGTAAGATTTTTCATGAACAGCAGTCACAACCCAAACAAGATGGAGATGGTAGTAAGAATGGTTTATTACTTAACAAGTTAAAAGCTGAAACCAGTTACAATGGGGGAATGATTACCAAATGAATGACAGGTGTGTGTGTTATTTTTTTTTCTTCTGCTCCCTTCCTAAGATTTTACCACAGTGAACTAAATCACACTTGATGCAACCACAGACCACCAAACTACCACAGCCCTCTGTGTGGAGCAGAGAGCTGCCATCTAGGGCATGTGGCAAAATTAGCAAAACTAATCGGTAACACAAAAAGTAAACTTCAGAAAAAAAAATCTTAAAATTGTTAGTTGACTTAATTTTCATAGTGATATTCACTAAATAATACTTATTGATCCCCAGGAGCCAGGCAGACCCCAGCATTTAAAGATTATCAATAAATTGTGTTAGATGTACCTCAGTTACAACCACATCAAATTGTATGTCAGAATCTGTAAAAGCAGCTGAAGTATAACCAGTTTAATGTTTTTATAAACCCAACAAAAGTCTGTAATATTTCTCTTGTCCCACCCATAACCTCTGATCTGCTCAAGATAACTAAACGAAGCTTCATACACATATGCATCACCACTGGACAGAGTGTCACGCACACCTTTCATCACCCAGCTTCAAGGTCAAAGTCACAAACCAAGATCAACTGTTACACTAGTTCTGTGATTGTATAGGTTTCCTAGGTTTTACAGCCACACTCACTCTCTCCACAGCTGCAAACCATTTGCAATCAGCCACCACTGCACACCTGCAGCTGGTGAGGAAGGACTGCTCTGCTAAGCATAAAAGCTCCTGACAGACATTCTCCCTGTGCTGGAACATTAACAACCAACTGGTAATTAATGGACAGCAAACTAAATCTTTTTTTCTAACGTTATTTAACCAAACTTTGATTTTCTGTCAGTGACTTACAAGTCCTGCCTGTACAAGTCTTTCAAGACCTCTTCACTCCTCATGGCGCTCCTGTGGATGGATATTTTTTTATTTTTTATTTATTCATTTCGTAATTAAAACAATACAATATTCAAAAGAGAAAAAATATGTAAACAAAAACATAAAAT
>JARVGQ010000759.1:9515871-9528883 GCA_031762355.1 Hypsolebias martinsi | reverse complement strand
TGTTTTAACTGGTCACAAGGTAGTGCTCTGAAATATAAATGAAGTTTAGACAATTGTTGTTAAAACTAAAAAAAAAATCTGTAAAATCGGTTTCTCATGCAAGCACTGGCCGATTTCCGGTTTCCCCAAATTAAGGAAATCGGGGCAGATAAATCGGCCGGCCGATTTATCGGTGCACCCCTAATAAATACATGTATATGTAAACTGACCGCCCCATCATTTAAGGAAACTGATTTCTAGTTTTTATATTGCCTAAAGGTACAGTTTCCTCAGATAATTGGGATGGTCAGTAGGGTGACTGAAGATTAATCCATGGTGTTCAAGGCCACCTTTTGCCACCCCTGGCTCCACCATAGCAGCTGGTGGTGAATAAAACTGATCCATCCACTCATCAGAATCTGTCACTGCACTGCCTCGTACAAGAAAAGAAAAAACAATAACTTGCATTCTTACCATTCTTATACAGTGTAACTCCTTCCCACTTGAATTGTACTGTATTTATTGTCATGGTTTTTATTCATTCATTCATTCATTTTGTGATATACCAGAAACTCCTCCCCGCTTGAATATTGTGAACAATTCAACATTATGGTTTACTTTCAGTTCCTGTTCAGTTCCATTCCAGGAAAAAAAAAAAAAAGCTTCTTAAAATTTTCAAAAATGTATTCTTCAAATACGTCTAAGGAATCACTCACAAATGTGGACATGACTGGCATTTTCTACACACATTAACAATGACAGTTCCCCATGCAACAGTACAGGACAATGGTTTTTTTTTTTTTTTTATTCAATTCAGTTTATTTATTTAGCACCAAATCACAACAACATTGTCTCAAGGCACTTTACAGGAACATTCACATACAAATGTACATATAAAAGCCAACTAGTAAAGTTCTCTATCTGAGGAAGCCAGCAGACACGTTGAATCTTGACTTTGTCGCAGTCTCCCATCCTGAGCAAGCACAATGGCAACAGTTGAAAGGAAAAACTCCCATATAAAAGTAAGAAACCTCCAGCAGAACCAATCTCAGGACAAGCAGCCATCTGCTTTAACCAGCTGGGATTGAGAGGACAGAAAGGACAGGCAAACCAGCACAGAATGGCAGGTCCAGATATAGGTGCAGGTGTACCTGAAAGACAAAAACACATGTTAAGGATAGAAAAAAAATGCAGCAAGTAATGCCCAGGAAGCTCAGAAAGAGACAGATGCATTAACCCAGTCAACAAGGTGTCCAATCCTGTCTTGATGTCAGCCTGACTATTGAACTGGGAACTCTATGTTGTTGAATTCATTGACTGTCATGGACTTTTTTTTTTTTTTTTTTTTTTTATCTCCAATCAGCCGTTTAAAGAGTTTTCTCTCTCCCCAATTCTGAGTAGTCTTTATTGTCCCCTGATGACCTTTGGAGCTGCCACCCACACTCTTCTCATTTCCTGCACAGTTTTAAACTGCCAGTTCTCAGTGCCAAGGCAGACCTCTGAGCAGTCCAGCTTATGTCTTTAATCAACGTATCATCCTTCTGGCAACTGTCACTGCACTCTTGTTACCATTATAGCAGTGGTTTTGATTGTCAACCTGTTACCTACTTCTCTACTCACAACCATACTCACAGGGTAGATGTCTTATGATCCTGTACCATCAACTATATGTTAGTACTCATGTAATTTGTTGTAGGGTTCATGGCGTCAGACAAAGAACTGTAATAATGATCAATGGGTCCATCATTTGCATTCGATCACATCATGTGTTTATATTAAATGATGCTACTTAACATTTCTGTAGAACTTATCAAACAAATTCTAACTGTTACAAACACATGTCCTATCATATTTTCTATGGTTAGTGTGAATCACAGTGAAGAATCACTATTTTTAGCTGTTATTCTTATCAGATTTTAAAATACATTCATTTTTCTCACAGTTAAAAAAATAATGAGGAAACACAAATTAGTATTTATATGATAATGAATGTAGGACAACACCAACTAATATTATTAATACATTTGAGAGAAATGATTAAACAAATCATTATTAGATTTTTTTTTCTCCTTCATTTTGATGATTAGTGGGTAATAATTAGTAAGTTTTTATGATCTGGATGATAACTGATGCTGAGAGCTGAGAATTTGCAAACAGGAAATTAAAATAATGAAACCAAAGATTATTTTGAACTGTTAGACTGAAGTAAAAATTTAGGTTGAAGAGTTAATTAGTGGTGTTAACAGGAAAATATTACTACAGTCTTTTTTTTTTATTATTATTTTTTTTTTTTTTTTTTGCAAATCCTGGTATTTCCATTTTTGAGTTGTACCTTTGTAAAAGCTGTGAAGAAAAGAAAATGAGGAGCAGAGAACAGAAACATCTTCACTGTGTGAAAGCATTCCTTAAAAATGAAAATAGTAAAAAACAATCTCGTGGTTACATGTTAACATGTGCATCTTCCATATTCTAATTGTTGAGATTAGTTTTGCTCCAGTAATTGACACTTGTTCTCTCTAAGTGTGCAGCTGGAAGATGAAGGGGCGATAAGCTGGAAACTTCTTGATGCTGCTGTTTTGTGTTCCTGACGATCATCGCCAGTGACAGCCAGGGTTGTTCCAAGCTTGCAAAACTTGAAACAGTTGCCAAAGGCTGTACACACCTCATCAGTCTTAACCTGTCCAGATCAGTTTCTGCATCAGACTTGTTAAGATCAGGCATACTGTCAAACGCTCCACTACAATGAGGTAAAAAATGACTTAGACCTGAACCTATGAAACCAAAACGAGAATTAGTCGGTTGCTTTTGCAACCAAAATAGATACATTTATTTTGTCTGAATAACATTTTAAATACTTATTTAAAAAAAAGGCAAATACATCAAGATTTATTGCCATAGTAATATCTGTTTTCCAGCCAATTTTCAGAAAGCTGCAGGGTGCTGATTAAAACTTGCACTACATTACTCACGGTTCTTTACAATCACTGATTCCACAAACAGACTTGGACAAACTCATTTGCTCTTTGTCAGAGTTAAGACTGTTCAAACTGTTCTAATTTTTTAGCAAGAACCGACAAGTGGACAAAAAACATACTGGCACAAACGATGTTCATAACGAGCATTACGCTGATTTCACCCGTCTCTGAGAGATTTAAATAATATATTTTTTTTGTAGTTTTCAAGATGAGTGTTTTCTGGAGTGGAGTTTAACAGAAAATGCAAATAAATCTTTATATTTTTGGTGCAAGATATTCAGGAGGGTAAGAGTTACACTGAGTAACTGGTGGGATTTTTTTAATTTTTATTCGTTTGCTTGTTGCAGGCAGTGCTGAACAACGGATCCTGGTGAAAGCAGGGAACAATTTTCTGCATGACTAGGTGCAATGGCGGAAGCAGGGGGTGACCATTGGTGGCCTTGGCTACTCAATTCGTTTGAACAAACAACCTTTAAGCACTATAAAAGCTAGAAAGCATAGTTTCCTGAAATTAATGGCGTGGCCAAATTGAACTTGGACACAGCATCCCAATTTTTGATAGCCAGCAGTTCAAATTTGTCCTCCTTGGAGAACATTTGTAAACCTGGATATCTCCCACCCACAGCATAATACTGTATTAACTCATTTTGCTCTCTACATGGACAATATTTATTTTTCCTATTAGTCAGGCGTATATGGACCTTTTCACACCTAGATGCGGCTGCACTCCAAAATGAAAGTTGGTTATTTATCAAGCTATCCAACTCACAAGATTTATATATATATATATATATCTATATGGCAGCCATATTGGAATTTGACATGGCAACTCAAGTTTTAAAATGAACTTTTTTTTTATGTGTCCGTGTAGCCACACACCAAAATGAACGTCGGTACCTTGCCTGTTTTCAAGTTATCATACTCACATCATGCAAGACGGAACATTTTCAATTCCCCCATTTCACTTTGTGACGGTGGACAAAAATTAAGGTCAAGGTCAAGATATCTTTATTGTCATTTGCACCACATGTGGTATATGTGGTATACTAAATTATGTACACAGGTTCCTAGTTACATCCAACAAAAATACAAATTGCAAAGAAAAACAGAAATAAGATCCAAGACATGAACTAAGAAATATGCTAAACTAAGAATATACTAATCACTAATAATATAAAGCAATGTGCCAAACAACACCAGCATGAACATGAGTCTGTGTGAGCAGATGAGGATGAATGAATACAACAACATGACATAAATCAGCAGCATGAGATCAGCATCATGGATAATCAGCAGCACATATATACAATCAAGTGGCATTACACTGATTTTTTTACAGTTTTTTTTTTTTTTTTTTTTTTTTTTTTTTTTTTTCCACAGTAATTTTCAGTGATAATCCTGACTAGGGATTAAAACTCAAACATCACTGTATTTACAGTTAGTGACTCTAGGAAAAGACATGTCTGACAAATACAGAACAGATTTTTTTTTTCAACTTTTCACTGCACTTCATTAAATGTTTCAGTAAAATACACAAACAGTATATGCATTTCTGTGGCTGGAGATAATAACAAAACTAAAACGTTTTGATATAAACTGTAGGATCCTTTAAGTTGTATTAATTGTCATGACTCCTAAATAAAAATGTCTGCATGATAACTGCATAGTGTTTGGGAGGGAGGGTGTGCATGTTGGTTGGAGGGGTTGATTATTTATTTATTTTTTTATGATAAGAAAATGATTAAATGATCATCTTTTGTGAAGGTCTTTGGGAACACATTACAAATCATGCTGCAAATGTGGTATTCAGTACATGCAGAATACCACTGATGATGGAGGAATCCAATCCAAACATTTCAGTAAAATAGAAGAATAAAATAATAAAGTGCTTCACGTTTGACTGTAATGAGTGATTTGTATTAAAAATATCTTTTTCGACTAAGAAATATCTACTCCTACATATTGCAGCTCCTCCAGTGACGTTTTGAGTTAGAGATATGAGGAAGGAATGCAGGTATTATAAGATTGGAGGAGTTGAAACTCCAGCATGACAAACCTTTGGCTTTTTTTTGCATCAGCCCAAAGCCATGTCAAAATGCGCACCAGGCATGAAGGCTCTTGACTTGTGCTTTGCTATTGTTTTATGAAAGGCATCCATAAAGGATACACTTGTGCTTCCTCTCTCCAATCCCTGAGGCACCAAACAGGTCAGAGCTGCTAAACAGGATGAACCATCTCCCACTGCACATAAAAACTAAATATATAAAATAATAAAAACCCTTACGGTTAGAGTTTAAATGTAAACTTTGCTGCTACATCAAATCCTGACCTATTTTCCCCAAAAGTTCCCCAAAGTAAGACGACTGTGACCAACAGTAAATACATCAAATCTCAACTTAAATTTGATCCTATTCCTGTTTCATGACAACCATTGCTATGCATTTAAAACTGACTCACTCCCATTAGCTGCTGCTTTTCATCAAACTGCTCTCTGGGGGACTATTCAAAGTGAGATATGTAATAATAAGTTATAATAATAATATAAATTGTAAGCAAAATTTAACTACCACAAGCGTTTGTTCATCTACACAAACAGCTGATAGGGCTGAAAATAGGTTGTCAATGGCGACGCCATCAAAAGAGCCATTTAGGAAGAAGACGGACAGTTTTCATGTGTTGTGATTAGATTTGTTAAATAAAGTGTGCAAATAGAAGAGCTTTGTTTACATTATGTGTTTTTGTATTTCAAAATTGTATATCAGCCACTGCAGTACTTTTTTTTTTTTTTTTTCAAAACTGCAGCTTGATATAGTTCTGGTTCAATTCATTGTATGTTGATTTCAGAGTAACTTTTAAGCTGTTGCTTGTACATATAAATAAAATATTTGAATATTACTATGAACATCCAAAAAGGCTAAGTCTGGTCCTCTGGACATTCAAAAAACAAAACATGTCCAGAGGACCAGACTTAGCCTTTTTGGATTTTTCTACCTGGATTATTGAGCATGCATCAGGGTATTACTATGAACAGTAGCTTGGCGCCACGTCTCCCCGAACAAAAAAGGCTAGCTGCCACGCAGTTCATGTAGAAGTGTTCTTTTTTCTTTTTTTTTTTTTTTTTTTTACCTTCAGCACCAAGTAGATAAGGTTGGAGTTGATCTGATTGCACAAAACAGGATTTTTAGCTATTTAAATGAAATAAATGTGTCAGATCAAAGAGGTTAAATGTCATTTTGTTCTTCTGCGGTTAGCTGCCATCCTATTTCCTACAACTGATGCTGGTCAAGCTAAGAGCTAAGTGAGAGCAGAGTTAACTGGTTCCTGCAGTCCCAGCAGGACCGGAGCAGCAGTGGCAGTGAAGCATGAGCAACGGTTGTTGCTGTCCCAGAACAATAAGTTGCTGAGTGTGGGCTGTGTAACTGCTTAAAACTCAAATACAAGATTATTTTATTTTATTTATTTTTTGAGCTGCTAGTTGAGAGATTTAGTTCTGTACTTTGAAAGATGAAGATGACAAGACTCAGCCATCCACCACATCTCTCAGCTGCTTCAAAAAGCACCTTTTATTCTTTGTACTGTCTTTTGACTCCATTCCCTTTTTACTGCACCTCATCAGTCATTTTTCCCCTCAGTACGTTACTTTTTTTCACTTCAGTTTAGAAAATGAGAGGCTTGTTTTCCAGCGGTTTTAATCACCATATAAAGTTTTATCAAAAAGCCAAACTGTGCTTTCTTCACCTCTACATTCAATTCTCTACATTCGAGTTCTGTTTGTTTGAACCCAGGTGTTAAGGAGAGTTCTTTTCATATTCAGAGTAACATTAAGCTTTAATGTCACAGTTGTGTCTTAAAAAGAACCGTGAATGTTTGTCTGGTCAAACAAGATAAAAATGTGAAATATTCTAAAAAAAAGTCAACAGTTTCAAACAACAATTTAATTATTTATTTAACTTTTATTTATACAGGCAGTCTCACTGAGTCACAAATACTCATTTTCAAGAGAGACCTGTTTGGGAGCAGATGGTGGGAGTTAATGGCCTTGCTCGAGGGCCCAGAGTGGGGCAAATGAGGGCGGAGGCAGGTGTGGGCGCTTTACATTTTCCACCTACATTTTGATGTTGTCGGTTCAGGGAGTCAAACCAGCAACCTTCCAATCACAAGCACACCGTCTGCGCCACCACTCCCGTATGCTGACGTTCCTTGTTGCTGAGGGATTTGAATAGTGAATGTTTGCTGTTTTCAAGATGAGTGTTTTTCTGGACTTTAACTAAATGAGGAATTATAGTAAACCTTAATTTTTTTTTTTTTTTTTGGTGCAAGATATTCAAGTGAGTAGGACTTGCAATGTATATAAGAACAGAGGCCATTTTTGATTGTTTGTTGTTGCTTGTCCAAGGCAGCACAGATTGAAAGATCTAGTGAGGGAGCAATTTTATCCACTGGGGCAATGGCAGAGCCAGGTGGTGACCAGTCAGCGTGGTGCGGAAACTATACTTGTAAGCCATATAAAACTAGAGATGTAGTTTCCTCAAACAATATGGGCGGTAGTTTTACATATTTTTATGGCAGTTGCCATCTTTGAGGTATAGTCAGTCATTTTTTGAAGTTATGTTCTAATCAGGGTGCTAACGATCCATTGTTAGGCTGATGGTCCTCCTAGATTATGTGAGCAGCTGGTTTCGTCTGTCTGCAGGAAACTGGTTGATCCGCTGTGAGAGGTGCTATTTATAAGACTGAGCTGAATACAGCATCTCAGACTGAGGAAGTATTTCGGACAAAAGACGAAAAGTTTCTACTTTTTTTTTTTGTTTGTTTTGTTTTGTTTTGTTTTTTGAATGTCCAGAGGACCAGACTTAGCTTTTTTAGATTATGTTTTAATACAAAGTAGTTATCAGCAGTTTGCACCTTATGAGCCATGGCATCAGTCATAGAGCATGGAGTATGGAGAAGGAGGTAAAAGTCTTGGTCCACACCAGGATACTGGCTATGAGTAACAATTTATATGGGCTTTCAGTGTTATGAAACAACTTTCTTAAAACATGCACCAACAAACAGTTTCATGCAAACATGTAAAAGTCACATTCTGTCACACAGAATGTGTTTCCAAAAGATACATTTTATACATCTAAAAGCCTTGAAAATATTGAAATGACAGACTTGGTTGGCCTTTAGCCTAGCATAGACAACGACTTCTGCCTCTTTCTCTAGACATTGTGCTGAATGACTGATGCCATGGCTGGTAAGCTCCTAACTGTTAACTTCAAAATGACTGACTATCCCTTTAAATGGTGGTGGGTGTGCAAGGTAAATGTGCTTTGATTGTCAGAACAGTGTCGGAAGGTTAAAATGTTGTGTTAGTATGCCACAGCTTATCTGTATGACTATTTTATTGAGATCGCTGTAATGAGATTTCCTCTCATTCTCTTATCCTATGGTTGGATAATTACATGACCCTGACACCGAGTGTGATTTAACCTCTAGGACTTGATTTTCAGCACTTGCTTGCCCACACAACCAAAACAAACAAACAAACAAACAAACCAAAAAACATAATCTGAGTTTTTTTTTTTTTAAACATCTAATCATGCATTTTATATTTGTGTTCACAAAGAAGTTGCTTGAGCCAACACAGAATGAGCAAAACAAACAGAAAGCTAACGTGGAAATGATAGATTAGAATACAAAATTAGAATCACTTGCTTTTAAGATGGGGATTTATGAGGCACATAAGACCTGAGTGCCCCCTCAATGCCTTATCCAACACATACGGCCACATTTACTTTCAGAACATCCTGAACTCTTTGAGGAATGATTTCAACAAAGCACTAGAAACCTTTCAAAGGATGTGAGCCATAATGATTTTATAGCTTTGTGATGGCACCAAAGATTTGATATATTAGTGATATACAGGATGTTTTAACAATTATTTGAAACTCAAATGGAGCTTGAGAGGATAAATGATTCTGACAAGTGGTACGAACATCAGAAGATCAATGAGCAATATTTTTACTGAGTAAGAAAAACTTAGAGCTGCAAACTGACATATAGTCATAATTTTATTGTGATGGTATTTTGCATGGAAAAGAAAATCTAGTTTTCCCCAGCAAGTAAGTTTCAGGAAATATATAATGCAAGAAATAAAACAAAAGCTAATATGCATGAAAAACTTTTGCAGAACGAAGCACTCCCAATGTGTATAGTGCAGAATCAAACTGTCCCATTTTGTTGAAATTCACCCTTTGATATATCTGTTACATTCCTGAACATGAATGTTTCTGTCAGTGATAGATAGAAAATTTGGTAATGCAATAATTTGTTTAAGTGAGTTAGTATTGTTGACTTTTAGCAACTATGTTACCCCACAAAGACCAACACATTAATTTGTAAAACACATAAAGAAAAAAAATTCCAACCCGTTAACCAGATTTGTTTATGTCATACCAACAGAACATCCAGTCATATCCTAGTATGTAATTATTATGAGCACTCTAAAGTTTGGGCTTTATCTGATCTCTCAAAGTGACGTGAGTTAAAATAGAGGACTTGTTTTGTGTGAGAGACCTGGGAGCTTTCTGAAACTTTATAAAATAGATTATATATATTTTTTTTTTCTCTAGAGAACCTTTCCAAGAAAAGTAACTGTACTGGTCATTGGGTGGCTGAACATTGATCTATGATGGCCAAGGCCACCATTGGCCACACTCTGGGTCCGCCATTATGCCTGGATGTGGATTTATTTTTCCTCTACTCGTGAGGATCTGTCACTCTGCTGCCTCGGACAAGCAAAAACAATCAAAGAAACTTGAATATCTTGCATCAAAAACATTAAGGTTTACTTGCATTTCCTATTCAATTCCAGTCCAGTAAAACATTCATATTGAAAATTTTAAATATCCACCATTTAAATACCCCTACAACAGCAGACATCAGTGTACTACTTGCTCTTTATGTTTTGTCAACCTCATTTCTGATGGTATGTTTTTGTTTTGTTTGTTTTTCCATGTTCTTTGATTTTTATTTATTTTTTTTATTTTTTATTTTTTGCTACTTTGCCACTTCTGTAGTTAATGGAATCTCTCAGCTGCTTTCTCTCAACAAACACCTCGCTCAGTGTGTATTTTGGTCAGTCACTCACTTCTCAAATCTTAAGTGTTTTTTTTTTTTTTCTGCTTTTCAGCAGAACTTCAAGTTCTGCACATCACGATTCTGCTGATAAGGTTGAACTCACATGCAGACATGCACTAGAGACTCCAAAGTAAAAAGTAGATCATTAATTTATAGGAAAAACAAAAGCTGATGTGATGCCAAAGTTCATGCTCAATAATACAGATTAAAAAAAAAAAAAAAATCAACAAAGTTCAGGCAGTCATCTGGACTTTTTTTTTTCTTTTTCTTGAGATGTATTGTCCTTCATCCAAAGTACTTCTCCAATCTGGATAGTTGCTGTGGTAGCAAAACTTACATTTCTAGATGAAGAGAAATGGAGGGGGAACATGATGCCATAAAGGACACTGCATAGACAAAGGAGGAACACAGAGACGCAGACTTTATACAGACACTAATGAGACAGAATGACAAACAACTGGAGTGATTATGATTGTAGACAGGTGAGACAGGAGCTGAACATGAAGAGGAGGAACACCTGGGAGTGCAAGAAACACGAGGATATAGAAAAGACAGGATAAAGCCCAGAAAGCCCACAGCCTGTTAAGCACTTGTTCATTCATATCAGGTGTGTAAAAACAGTGAAATGTGTAAAACATGCAGGACAGTGGCTTTTTAAGGGCCAGGGTTGGGCACTAACAGTGTGAAAATTGTAAATGAGTTATTCAACAGAATTGCCAAGATAATGTGAAAAAAATATATACATTTTTAACCAAATTAAAACTCGAAGTACTATGGGTTAACTGTGTTTTTTAATTATTTTAATGTAGATGTTTTTAATATTTCATTTTGTCATTTGAGCTTGTAAACTAATTTTAAACCCTTGTATTGCTCATGGTGGCTCATACCATTGGTGAGTTATGCCATTATCAGCAAACAAAAGCGCACGTCTCCACACATCAAAAGATTTCAAGATCACATTTTCCCTTCTGCTGTGTTTGTGATATTTATTTACCATGAGTAATATATGAGTCAGTTATTTCAGACGTGATCTGCATGACCTACTTTAAGAGCCAGAATGAGCTTCTGTTAATATCCCACAAGGCTTTCATAACTCGCTCCACCGCAAAGGAAACCAGTCACTTCAACAACATGAATATCCTTTTAAAAAGCAGTATGTTATTATCATGACAAAATGATGTTTTTGCACACCATTGTTGCTCAGAGTGGGAACGGCACATGTTACATATTGGTAGTATGATGTTTGGGTGAATAATTGTTTGAAACACTAAATGTGCAGAGATATAAACATCCTGAAAAGTATTGATAAGATAAATTGCATGTAATGTATGTTACAAAATAAGGCAAAATAAGTAGTACCACAAAAACTATCTACAAATACCCAAATCCAGCCCTAATTATAACCTGATATCTTATTTGCCGGTAATTGGTTGTTTGCATTTCCATAATTTTTAACTTGTCTCTTTTTTTCCTTCCAGAAATAAGTGCATGCATCTAGAATTTTAAATCTGGAATGATATTTGTGGGATTGTTTTAACTTTTGACTAGATTTCCTTAGATTCCTAAGGCATCTAAAATAAAACAATGAAAAAAAAAAAAAAAAAAAAAAACAAACTCTAATTAAAAAGATACAGCCTAATAAAACACACATTGGATATTTTCAAAAATACTTTTTTATCAGTCCAAATCTGCTAAGCACCAAAACACTGCTACAAATAAATAAATAAATAAATAAATAAATAAATAAATAAATAAATAAATAAATAAATAAATAAATAAGTAAAATGAAAGGGAACTCTGGTAATTTTGATACAGAAGCTTGAAGTGACAAATGAACAAGGTATAAGCTCACTGATTAAAATGTTCAATCTATTCATTAAAAGCTCATTTACTCTCCAAAAGAAAATGAGCAGGGTCATTCTCTGTCTGCCAAGCAATTCAGTGGCAAAGACAAGAAGACAGAGCATTCAACCTTTTTGAGTAAAGGCCTTTATAAATTCCTCAATTAAGAGAAAAATACACTATTGGACTCACTTACACTTTGATACCTCAAGTATTTGTTTAATGCATTCCAGGAGCAGATGGTGACAGATGTCATTGCCTGTTAAAATACCTGCACTTAAACCAAGCCTAGCATTACAAAGCAAAGCAGGAGAAAAATGGCAAAATCATTTCACAAGTAAGATCTAAAAGTGGTGAAAGAGCTCATGTTGGTTATCATTTATTAATATGAGCAGTTTTTTTGTTATCATAAAACCATAAGCTAGAATTGGTGTATGTTCTGAAGTGGCATTGAAGTGCCCGTCAGACCTAAGCCCAAAACTGGGTTAGCATCCAGGTGGGTTTGAACATGACTCAATTAGATTTTAGTTGCAGTGTTATATTTTTACTGACACATTAAGCAATTTCAGCCAGTATATTTCTGATTCTTTCATGAAAATGAAACAAACCATTGGATCTCTTAGAACTTCTAAGATGGCAGATTTAAAAAAAAAATAAAAAATTCTGCTGTATATGCAATAAAAGCGTTAAAACTACTGAATAGATGTCCACTGATTTGTTTTGGACAGCACACTTTCCAGCAAAAAGTCTTTTTTTTTTTTTTTTTTTTAAATACCTTTGTGTTTTGCTGCTGTTTTTCTGACGTTCAGCTCTATTTCGGCTGCAAAATAGGTCATTATTTAAGATTTGGTGTAGTTTGCAACTTGCTGAACAACTCTGATTCCTTTTAAAAATGATGGCAACATGAAATTCTCAACATTTTTCGTCTGACCAACAACAATACCAAGGTTATTCAACTAAACTGTTCAGGGGGCGGACATCTAGCAATTAAAGTCATTCTGTAAACGAATCAAGTACAGGTAGTCCTCGACTTACAGCCCCTCCGACTTACAGCATTTCGGACTTACAGCCTGCCTCCCCAGTGACGTCAT
>JARVGQ010000759.1:9311753-9323018 GCA_031762355.1 Hypsolebias martinsi | reverse complement strand
TTTAAAGGTTTTTTTTTTTTTGCTCATTTCTCTAAAATGTTTAATTTAACCTTCCTTAAGTTTAATTGATAAAAGGCAGGTTTTCATCAACTTTTTAAAATCTGGGTTTCTTTTCAATGAAGACATTTGGGGCCGGATGGTGATTGTCCAAGGACCACTTATGGCCCTCGGGCCATGTATTGCCCGCACATGGTGTAGCAGTAAGTCTGAGTGTTATCAACTGTGCCTGGATCCGATAAAGTTTTCTCAGGCAGTGCGTGTCCTGAGACCTAACAACATTCAAACGAAACTATAATATTAAATCAGTCTTTTCCCTGTTCAGTCCACTCTTTTCACACCATCTATGTACAATTGCAACTACTGTAATAGTAAAATAAAAATAAAAGTTTCTTTGGTATGTAGCTGCTTAAAACGGTGCCCTTGGGTGAGAGAGACACATTGTGCTTACTGATCACATCTTTAATGAAAGAGGAGAGTTCACAAACGTGACTCGAATCATCGCTCCTCTCCTCGACGATGCTTGGGTTCTACATCATTAACCAGGCAGCCTGCTAATATTGATCACACCATAATCCTGAAATATTAACTACCTTCCCACAATAATGAAAAAAAAAAAAAAAACATAGGGGAGTTGTTATTTGTATACCTGTACTGTTGTGAAGGATTTAGGAGTGAGCTTTGGAAGTGTGGGGAGCTGTAGTGTTTCACGTTCAACATGTAGGTCGACAGAGAGGATTTAAACTCAGCATTGCCCAAGACTTAATCACTCTTCAACACTGATTTTTTTTTTCTGTGTGTTACAGGAGACCAACTGAAGCTTTGTTTGTTTGTTTGTTTGCTGTTGCTACAAAATTCTCCTAGTCAATCCAGGCATAGAAATCCTAATTTTAGGCTTTTAAAATATGTTTGTTGTTGTTGAAAGCTCCATAAAACATATAGAGATTATGATGCAAAGCATAAATGTGTGGGGAATTATTACTCAAACACAAGTTTGTAAAATGACATGATAAAATCTTTTTAAGACTCTAGCTTATGTATGAAAAGTCTTACCTTTAGTCAAAAAGTCTCAGTTATTGCTTCACTGCAGCATATTTCAATAGTTTTACCACTACATGATGCCGGTAAACTGATTTTTAGAACAAAAAATAAATAAATGTGTTAAAACAAATGTATGATAATGGGGAAAAAATGAGCAAATCACTAAAAACATGCTAATTAGTGACTAGCAGGTAAAGCTACCGAAGTGTTTAACAAAAACACAAATATTCCCTAAGGAGCTAAAGATCAGTACACATTGAAAAAAATAAAAAGAGTAGATAATAAAACATTAAAATGTGAAATCCAGCGTTGACGTTTACTGACGTCACCCAGTGAAGTTGTAAGCATCTGTAATGTCCAAATTATCACCCAGGGAACAGATATTTTTGTAAAGATGAGATATAGGACAAGTTTAAAGGGTAGGTCTACTATAACGAAGGGAACTGGTTAGTAGAACAGTTTGGATAATTATATAAAAAAGGAGAATTCATTAGTTGTATTTAAGAAAAGAATTAAGAACTCATTTGTGATTAAATATATTTAAGTTTGAGAACATTGGGGAATTATAACACAAAATTGTTATTTAATTTTGTAGTTTGTTAGTGTAAATTGTTTGAATTGATTGTTTGTTTTTTAAGTTGACGTTGTTAAAAAGGGGCAAAAATGATAAGAAACTTCTTCTTCTTCTGCTTCCTTTCATTTTATGGGTAATTTATTTTAATTGTTGTTTTTTTTATATGTTCTGTTTTTAAATTGAAATTATATAAATAAACCTAACTAACTAACTAACTAACCCAGCCAGCTCCACAGTGTCAAGAACTGTGTGAAATCAGAAGAACATATTTGAACAGAGCATGTCACTGTGGAGATTTCACATCAAGCAATTATTTAGGAAACAATACCAAATAACTCGCAAACCTGGAAAGATGAAACCATGAAAGAAAGAAAAAAAAAACTGTTGAATAGTGATATGAGATTGAGGAACATTAGATTGAGCCCAGTATCCAAGTCGTGCTCGTCAGATTGTACCTGTTTAAACAAATAAAAATAAAAATATCCAACAATTGACCCAATAGGGTACAAAACTGTTACCATTTTGCTCCCTTGCACATGGCATATGGACACATTCCTGTAGGCAGATGTGCCTGAATGCACTTCATGGGTCTCTGTGAAGTATTCATTCCTTCAACCTCATTTATTTATTAGTCTCATTGAGCCACGAGGACTTATTTACAAGAGAGACCTGTTTTAAACAAAGAACACAGATGAGGTACAGAGAATCATATAAAAAGCATATAAAATGAAAAGTTAATAAAAAATACATAAAAATGAAACAAAACAAAAAAACAGCTACATTATAAAACAATGTAAAATACTGAAAACAGAACCATGTCTGCATTGGTTTTTGCCATGAACTTAACAGCTGTTTAAAATCCCTTAGAGAGGTCAAAATCTACAACTTTAGATCTTTTGCAAGGTGTTCCAGGTTAGAGGAGTGGAGTAAGAGAAGACCCGTTTGCCAGGTCCGGTCCACACTGGGTACACTGCAGGTAATACTGTCCTGAGAGCACACGCTGTAGCTGCACTGACAAAGCAACATGTAAGAAGGCAGCAGACCAAGAAGTGTTTTTTTTTTTTTTTTTGAAAATGTACCGGTGTTAGAGTCTGTGTGAAGTTAATGAAGACCAATCGTATCATGACCAAATTACCAAATGTATCATTAGAGGCATGGTGTGACCCTGAAGCTGGTTTTATTTCATATCCAACATTATTACACACAGTAAGTGCTTATGATAAATACGCAAAGTGCCTTCACATTGTGACATTTACTATACCTGTCCTGTGTGTGCATTATCTGCAGGCATTATTTACAGAGGAAGATAAGCATGCTAGACAAACCAAAGTTTTTTATGTATTTACATACGTACGTATGTATGTATGTACTGTATGCATGTACGTACATATGTATGTATGTATGCATGTATGTATGTACGTACGTACGTATGGTAAATTCCTTTTGTTTTGGGAAGTTCTCAAGCAGAAGACATGGCTTTATTTCTTGATTCTTAATATTGGTCTGATAATAATAATTTTAATATATTTTTATAACTGCTCTTGAGCAAGGCGCCTAAATAATAGGTATTTCACTTACTATGACACAAATTATATTTGCACAGGCACACACAGAACAATTTTTTTGTGGAAATGAAGCTTACCCCCTTGCTTTTTGTTTGTTTCTGTGGCCCGCCAGTCCAATTAATTCCTTAGTTTTCCTTTGCAGTTAGTTTAGAACATTAACCATGGGTTTTGTTAAAGGGCTATTTTGTGTTTGTGCAGTGATTGATCACAAGCAGGGATAGCGGAGTTGGGCAGACCAGTGATATAAATCACATCTGATAGAGGGCATATAGATAATTGGTTGTCTGGCCCTATAGTCACGAGTAGCAAGCCACTATCTTCCAGGCGGGAGATAAACTAGAGGGCAACGCACAATGATAACAACATGCTTGACTGTCAACAGAAGAGATGCAAAATTACTCCTCTTCCATCCATTGCATCTTGTCCTCTTCTTTTGACCCGTTATTGTTCAAACGTGGAGGGGAAAGGTTAAGTGGATTGAAAATCAGTCGACGGGATGTTTCTGTACATTCTTCCTGCTGCCCTGTTTGTGAATAGATTTACCGTGGGTGACCGTGGTGCGGTCTGATCAATACAAAGGCATCATCAAGGACTTTGAGCGGCCATGCTATACTGATTCTCTACAAGATTGCCCCTTGCTTTATCTCACTCTCACCATCTCACGCTCAAGACACATCTTGTCCCCTTTCAAATTTGGGTAGGGGGTGTCTGCTTCACTCAGCACTTTCAGAGATAAAAGGAATGTCCATGTTCATCTGACACACATAGAGCCAGTCTTGATTAAATAGCCTGACAATGCGCCAAATGTATTGCTGTTGCCAGGGAGACCAAGCTGACCTTGGACGTTGCGCCGAGAGTTGCCAAGAAGGTACAAAGTATATGCTCTGATGCAGAAAAGGACAATATATGCAGCACTTCAAAGGAGAGGCCAATTGTTTGAAAGTTAAAAAATATTAAAGATTTGTGATGGACTGGGCTCTCGTCTCGTGATGTGCGGGACAAACTCTCCCCTTCAGCAACCCTGAACAGAACAAAGCAGGCAAGGTCAATGGATGAATGAATGGATGAAATATAAATACTACTCCCTGACAACAATCAAGTACAAAAGTGTAGCTATTTGTCTCCTTGATGACTGCTGTAGCTCTTTTGTTTGCCCAACAGTTCACCGAATAATTACATAACTCCACGTTTAAATGCAAACAGTTTAATAGGTTAAAACATGGCCTGCACTGACAGTTTGATTTGTATTTTCTGTTTTACTCTGTTAGGATTGCTGCAGCTTTCCTTTACTGCGTGGAGTTGATTAATACCCTAAAGATTAAACGCACAGCCGTGTGGAAAGCAATGTGCTGTCATCACGCTCACAGCATTCAAAAACGCTTCATAAACCCAGGTATCCGATTAGAAATTTTCCAAAAGCTCCCGCGGTCCAACAATGGGGAAGAAGATTCAGAGCAACAATGCGTCTTGAACTTTTAAGTAAGATTTAGAATTCCCCTTGACTTTCTCTAATACATTTAAAAGAGTTCATTTGACAAAACTGAGCTTTCCATAAAATTATGGAAAAAAAAAAATATGAGTAAAAGGCTAAACTGAAGATTTCAGCATCATCAAGAATTCAGCCAGTTTGTCAGATCCTTCATCTTAAAGTACAACGAGAGATTAGCATAAACACAGTGCTTATAAATAGTCATTTCTATACCATAATTTGTTGTTTCTTGTCTGTGCATTGTATTTATGACATCGTGAAAAGCTACATAAGCCTACACTGAGTTAGGGAAGCTCTGTTCCCCCCACCACCACCCACCACCCCCCAGTGGAAGAACTGCAGTTAGCGCCTCAGCTGTGTGGAATTAGAACAAACAGAGAAAACAGATGCAGCAGGCTTCTCTTTAAATGAGAGTGTCTTCTCTCTCTAAGGAGCCCTTTGTGCAGCTGAGGTTTTTGTAGCTCCCTGGGCTTTTGATAAGGCCTCCTGCGCTTCTTCTGCCAAATCTGGAACCTCACTGCAGGGTTCTCAGGTGGGAGTAGGCTCACCTGCTGATCCCGATGGCCATTTTATCATCTGGATCCACAACAAAAAGAATACCTGTTTAGAAAGGGAATCACACACTCCCAGTGAGGTGTCGCATTTCCATACGTTGACCTGGAGGCATCCGACCGCGTTAATATTCTCCAGCTGAAAGTGCCAGACGATGTTTCTTCTGAGCCCTAATATTTACACAGTGAGGAGCGGGAACAAACTTCCCGCATTCTTATTCACAAATGAGCTCATATGCCGACATCCAGATGGAAAAACAAAACCCAAATATGTTGCTGTTTGTTTTGGTGAGCATTTCTCTGCTCGAGAGTCATAATGTACGGCTGATGGGCCCTCGTTTTGAGTCTGCTCCTCTGGTGGGATGTTTGATGCCGGTTACTGAAGAGGAGAAGAAGGAAGCCTTGATCGTTGTCATTCACCGTCATCGCACCAAGCCTCTGTTTGTGCTCACTAATTCACACAAGTTTTTCATCTTTATTTCATAATGTTGAAACAATTAAGCAATTGTACATTTGCCTTGACGAGGGAACTGTTTCTTTTGCTGTCACTATCAATCTTTAATCATTAGTCTGAAATTAGTAAAACCATAACATGAGCTTGTTCTGATGTTTTTATTGAGCAGTCTCCTTGCTTTGTTTGTACAAAGTAAGTTTTGGCAGTAATAAATGAAAAACTTGTTGAGTTTTATCCACACGGAACATTTCCGTTTGAATGAATTAGGTGGGGCTTCTGTTGCTAATTGTTAGCTTACCTGCAAACACCCTGCTGTTCATTTGAACTGTGTTTTCTTCTTTTTGTTAGTAAACATGTATACAGTAGACTTAGAAAAAAATTACGCTTTACTGACAACTTATATGGGACAAATAAACTAATGTTGCAGTCCCTCATTTATCGCAGGGTTTCTGTACCTTCCCCATGCGATAAGTGAAAAACCGCAAAGTAGGAATACAATAGTCCAAGTTCAAGTTCAATAAACTTTGTCATGACATGCAATCACATTCACTCATCACCTAATACTTTTGCAGTATTTAAATTAAAAATTTAGAGAAGAGAGGCAAAGCAGGACATCAAAGTGTTAACTCTTCATGCAGCACAATGCAGAAATGTACGTCTTGATCAATTACAATGTAACAACTGAATATAGAAGTTCTAAAATAATTAAAAAATAACTTTTAACACATGTATATTTTGTGATTATGGCAATTTTACCATGTGACATACTTTGGATTTTAAGTTGGAAGACAAAAGTCGATCGGTGCATCTGGACAGCAAAGGGTTAACGCGTCACGAAGCTGCTGCAACGTGGAGCTGTAATGCAGGAGGGAGCTTCCCCCTGCACGTATGGGTGGCACCCAGATGCAAAAACGTTTCAAATCTATATATTTTTAAATAAACAATCCATGGCTCATGCATCAGTCAGCCAATTGTGTCATGTCCAATCTTACTTTGAAAAACCACGATGCAGCAAATCTGCAACAAACAAACCACAAAGTAGCGAGGGACTACTGTACTACATAAAATGTGATGACCATAAAAACTAAAAACAAGAACTCAATTTAAAAAATGTTCTCTTGATAAAATGTATATTTTGGTACTTTTTTTTATTATTATTATTTTTTATGTGCCATTCTGTGTGTGTGTGTGTGTGGAGGAGGGGTTTGACTCTGGTGACATTAATAAGCATGTGTGCAGATCCCATCTTTGGGGCCACACTTCGATCCGCCACAGGTAAGTCCTCACATGACTAATCAAACCCAGCTACCAACAGCTCTTTCTAATCAATAGCTATTTCGACAGCAGGGCTCCAGAGCAACAATTCATAATAAATGGAAAGTCACAATATATACATCTGACCTCTTTGTTGTGACAATACCCATCTGAACATGATCATAACAATAGCTGAAATCGATCGGCACCAAGTTCATGAGGAGGTGAGGCCTGTTATGCCAATTAACTGAGTTAAGGCAACAGCCCCTTTATTGTATTTTTATTGCCAAGGGAACACATGATCTATATCAAGAGTAGAAATGCTGAAATAACTGAAAACATTGTGCTACCTTGGCTGTCCCAAAAGCTGCAGCTTCACTCTCAGCACAGCTAAATGGTCGAACTGCGGTTCATCATAAAATCATGTGCCAAGTTCAGTAAAGTGTTTTTTTTATGTGAGTGCGTGTGTCGTTCAGCTCCTTCTACGCTTGTCCTTTACAGAAGTTTCTCAAAATGTCATCATAATGATTACTACAAATGACTTTAATACTTACAACCACCACAGATTTGTGATAAACATCATCAAAGCTTTATCAACAAAGAACACATTTTAAGAAAGAGTTGTCACACTGACATAAAGACTACCATCTATGTTTATTATAACTAAAGAGAAGATCAGAATGCTGAAATTGAAGCTACAAAGGAAAAGTGTCATTTAGCACCTCTCCATTCAAACATATATAGAGCATTTTCCTTGAATTGTAGTGTCATTTTTTTTTTTTTTTTTAACTGTAAACTCTATTTTTGTGCTTTCCATGTCTTGAGTTAAACCAACGCAAACTGCACATATCTCTACAATTCAAATTTGGGTAGTATTTTATTCTGTGGAGTGGTCCTTCCATCCATTTATTTATTTTCTGTGAATGGTGTTTATAAAGTGCTGAACAGAGGGACAGGATTCATCCTAAACATTTTTTTTACAAGGCTAACACAAAGACAAACATCCATCCATCCATTTTCTTCTACTTATCCGGGGTCTGGTATCGGGGGGAGCAGCCTAAGCAGGGAGGCCCAGACTTCCCTCTCCCCAGCCACTTGGACCAGCTCTTCCAGGGGAATCCCAAGGCATTCCCAGGCCAGCTGAGAAATAGTCCCACTAGCATGTCCCGGGTCTTCCCCTGGGCCTCTTCCCAGTGTAATGTGTGCGGAACACCTCACCAGGGAGGCGTCCAGGAGGCATCGTAACTAGATACCCGAGCCACTTCAGCTGGCTCCTCTCGACGTGGCGAAGCATCGTCTCTACTCTTAGTCTCTTCCGGATGACCGAGCTTCTCACCCTATCTCTAAAGGAGAGCCCAGACACCCCGCAGAGAAAACTCATTTTGGCCGCTTGCATCCGTGATCTCGTTCTTTCAGTAACAACTCAAAGCTCATGACCATAGATGAGGGTAGGAATGTAGATCAACCAGTAAATCAAGAGCTTCGCCTTTTGACTCAGCTCTCTCTTCACCATGACAGACCAGTACAGTGCCTGCTTCACTGCAGACACCGCACCAATCTGCCTTTCAATCATTCGCTCCATTTTCCCCCCATTCGTGAACAAGACCTCAGGATACTTAAACTCCTCCACTTGAGACATGAGACATGACACCTCCTCCCCGACCTGGAGAAGGCACGCTAACCTTTTCCAGCTCAAGACCATGGTCTCGGATTTGGAGGAACTGATATTTATCCCGGTTGACAAATAAAGACAAAGACAACATCCACAAGGACAAACAACCATGCTTTATTTTCTATTGTTGCAATCAAGATCTTCTTTCTTTCTTTCAACAGGTTCAGTGGGTTCTTCTCGTCCTGAGCATTTCATTGCATTTCTGACTTCGTGTTGACCTGCACATGACAACTAAACAAAAACTAAAGATAAGAAAGTGCCACGTGTTGTTATTGTTGATGCTTTGTCGAATTAATATGTTTTTAGATTTGTTTTAAATGCAAACTGTTGGTGTTTTTTTTTTTTTTTTTTTTACTACAGCAAGAAGCTGATTCCAAAGGAGGGCAGCCTGAAAACTAAAGGCTCTTCCTCCCATTCTAGTTTTAGAGATTCTTGGAACAACTAAGATGCCTGCATGCTGAGAGTGAAGTGTTCTAGTTGGGTTTAAAAAGACAAATATCTGCTTTATATTTGCTGGAGCAAAGCCATACAGTGCTGAATATGTTAAAAGGGGATTTTGTATTGTTTTATGCTCATCACAGGAAGTAAATACAAAAACATGGTCTCTGCCAGAAGTACCTGTCAGTACTTTCGCTTCACCATTCTGAATATGCTTTACGAGTTTTAAGTAGTATTTTGGATACCCGACTGTGGTAGCCAGTGGTAGCCAGTGGTAGCCAGGTGGTCGGTGCTGCATCAGGAAGTGCATGTGGTGTGAAGCAATTTCCACATCTTTCATGTTTTTGTGTTCTCTGTGGTGACCCCTGCAGAATGGAGCCGCCAAAAGAAAATCAACATTTTGGACACCCTGCTAGAATGGCATTATAGTAGTCCCTTGGTACGTCACGGTTCATTTATTGTGGACTCGGGTCTCTCTTGTAAATGAGTCTCCGAGGCTCAGTGGGATTAACCTGTCTAAATAAAGGTTGAATGAATGAATGAATGAATATTGTGGTTTTTCAAAATAATATTGGACATGACAAAACAATTGGACGACTGATGTTTTTTTGTTTAGAATAAATTATTTTAAATTAATTAGCACCTACTGCACCTTTGTTTAACCCACACTGCAGGATAAACTTCCTGCTGCAGCTGATCAACTGTTCTCCGTGCAGAGCATAGAAGTGGGTGTGGCCAAAGGCACTTGCAGGTTGCTGAGATCAGCAGAGGCAGGGAGCTGAAATCATGACATTATGTGCTCGTTTAGAGCGTTTAGGGGTTTAGAAACACTGTTTAGAACATTGAACGAGTGTGGGAAGGGTTTAAAACACTTTCTTTAAGTCATTAACCAGTTTTTCTTGAGCGAGTCTGCTTCTAATTTTATAGATGTTACAAAGATGGAAATATGCTATTTGTGAGACCTGTCTGAGATGTAAATAAAAGATAGATTTCAGTCAAAGATTGTGCCAAGATTTCTACTTGAGGCTATTGTAACTTCATCAGGAGTGATATTTTGAGTGTCTCCTTGAGGGTTTTCTTTTTTTTTTTTTTTTTTTTTTAGAGCTAAAGACAATGACCTCAGGTTTATCTGAGTTCAACAGAGGAAAATCTGAGGACATCCAGTTTTTTTGTGTCGTTAAGGCAGGTCTGGAGTTCAAGCAGGAAACAAGAGTCACTGATGAATAAAGCTGTGTGTCAATTTAAGCTAAAGGTGTTTTCACTGTGTAATCCCATTGAATAATTCACTTTAATTAAACAAGTTGATGCAAGCAGGTGAAAAGGTTGAGCATGTTTCCAGAGAAAAACTGACAATTTTGTATTTTTTATCTTTAAGAGCATGATGTTGTCACAGCAAAGAAAAAAGAAAATACAAGCGAGCAATTAGTAATGTCTCAGTTCCATTCAGGTGTATCTTAAACCTCTGCTTTGCACATGCTGACTAACTGTCAAATGAAAAATTCTCAACTTTTTACAACATTTGAACTTTTCCTGATGGTTTATTATACATAAACTAACATGAACAATGTCAAAACCATTCTAATGATTAGTGTGATGTGGTCTTAGACCAAACAAAGGCACTTTTATTGTGGAATCAGACCACCACTGGTCATAAATAGGATTTAAACTTCCTTTTCAGTCCTGTGACACAAACATGACGATATTTAGGAAACTTAATTTGTTGTTGTTGCATTTGCTGCTGATATATCATCTTTTATGTCTGTATTTTAAACTGCTTGTCATTCAAAAGAATGCAGTATCTGAAGAGCACTGAAACAAATATTTTGTAGGCATTTAAGAGTCTACAGTATTTTGATTTTTACATTTTAATTTAGTTTATTTAAGAGGCTACGAAGATCCCTACTGTAGTTGTTTTTTTGGGGGGTAAATGATAACTTGACTGTACTTGTATATCCATCCATCAATCCATTCTCTTCCGCTTATCCAGGGTCGGGTCACTGGGGTAGTAATCTAAGTAGGGAGTTCTGGACTTCCCTCTCCCCAGCCACTTGGGCTAGCTCCTCTGGGGGAATCCCAAGGCATTCCCAGTGTCACGGACACCGGGCAAAGAGCGAGGGAACCAACAACAAACAGGCAGGAAACGAGCTTAAGTAAAAAATATATATATTTATTAAATGCTGGGTGTGCAGGGACGGGAAAACAGGACCTGAGGAGAAGGTGAAGACGGACA
>JARVGQ010000759.1:9250317-9265768 GCA_031762355.1 Hypsolebias martinsi | reverse complement strand
CAGATCAGCAGCAACACGATGTGATATTTCACAGTGATTATTCTGGTTAGATATTCATGAGTCTAACAGCTTCAGGGTATAAGCTGTTCCTCAGTCTAGTGGTTCTACACTTAATGCTTCTTAACTTCCTTCCTGAGGGGAGTGGGGAAAAGTGTGTGTGCTGGGTGAGTGGGGTCCTTCATGATGCAGGTGGCTCTCTTCCTGCATTTGGAGTTGTAGATGTCTGTGATAGCGGGGAGACTGCCAGCGGCTGACAGAGGGAACAGAAACAGACTGAGGCGGAGTAGTTAAAAAATCGGAAGCTGATAAAATTAAATATAACAAAACAAAAAACAAATTCTGACAAAAGGGTTAATACTAAAGTACATTATCAATAATAACCATTAATTGTACATACGTTAATTCAACTACCAACTAATACAAACACCTTTTTACTTTGAAATACACTTTTCCTGATTGCTCTCAACAAAGGCAGATGCTTCCCCTCCCGCTCCTGCTTTCCTTCTGCTTTGCTCTTTATCCTGTGAACCCTATTGGGGCCTCTCTTTACATACAGTATCTTCCAAATTATAAATTATGGATCTGGTCAGCTGATCTCTCAATGCAATTGATAAAATTTTCTCAACAAGAAGACAGGGCGAAGGAGAGCCCTCTTGCCCTGATGAGACACTTGCAGCTGGATACGCAATAGATTCCTGGGGGCAGTGGAAGATACTGTGTCTGTCAGTATTGTCGGTTGAGGATTAAGAAAAGAAGATGTGTACATTGGATTTATCATAACAGGATTTCTGTTTTTGGAGTTGGCGATTATCTGGCATATTGACAAATGCAGAAAACATTGGCCGCTGTTTTGGCCATTGTAAGGCTGCTTGGATTGTGTGAAGGAATGTGCCGAGTGATAAGCTCTCAGACTCAGATGCTGTGCTGAGCCATGAGCTGGACGCAATTTCTGAGAATCGCAGACCATTTACGGCTCCTGAAACTTGCTGGCGGGAAGGAATTGACCTTTGAGAAGCTACAAGCTCAGCCCGGCAGTGGTGACCACAAAATTTGGCTGTTTGGAGTTGCCATTGAGACGTACCAGTAGAACTATGAAGGCAGACAAAAATTAGGCAGAGTCGGCCTGACCCAAAATAATTGTTGTTATCTGAATCTGGCTTCCCCATGTCGGCCTCGAATTGGCCAACTATCTCAAACTCTCCTATATGGTATGCGAACAGGATGCCCCCTGCCAATCTGCTCCTATACCAAGGATATCTGTGGACCTGTGTCAGAGTCAACTGATAGAAACTGCACAATCTCTTATTGGGACTGTCTGACAGTGACCACAGACAACTCACCACCTTCGTCGGCCTCCTCATGCATAAATGTATTATGATGTCATCAGTATCTTGCCGTTTCTGTGCCGAGGTCTTTTTTGCAACTCTCACACCCTGTCCCATCTAGGACATAGTGCAAGATTTTTTTATACTTCCCCTCCTCTTGTGTTTCTCTTTTTTCTTATCTAAACAAAAAGGGCAGCACCTCCTGAAGGCCACAGCCTCAGCTACTTCCATCTCCCCATGTCTTTTTGTTTGTGTCTTCTCAGACGGGCTGTACTGAAATGTAATTTTGTTGTGCTTCGATGCAATGACAATAAAACGGATTCTGATTCATTGCATTACAGAGCATATTTTCCTCAATATAGCTTCAGCATTATAGCTCTATAAAAGATTAACAATCTTCTGTAAATAAAATATCTATATGTATATCGCAGACAGAAAAGATCCTCACATCGAGCCTTTTAGCAAGACAGCATGTGAAAATGAAGTGTGCAGATGTGTTGTGGGTCAGTGTCATTACCTCTACCTGTCATATCTGAATTCCTGGCTATTAACAAGCTGTCATAGAACCAGCTGACACCATGGAACATGTCCAGCTTTACAAATGCGGTTCTGGTTTGAATCGTCTTTGTCTAAAACCTTTTATTAGTCTTTAAAACCCATCATTTACACCTGATTGAAGCAGGGGTATCAGGTTTTTGACAAGTAATAAAAAAAGTGTGAGGGAGTCTTAATTATGAGTGTCAGTGAATGTTTTCACTGTTTTTGATGCAAAGCCTTCAGATTTTGAAGTTTCTGCACACACAAATGCTCTTATTTAGGAACTGTTTGGACATTACACAGAGTTTGCTACAAGTGAGGAATTTAAATACTGTTTTAGCCTGGGGAAATCAAGTGAATACAGATCAGTTGTACTATAACCAGCATTTCTCTGGACAGCAAGGACATATTCTAGTGTAAACCTACCAAATACTTAGAGCTGAAGGGTAAAATACAAACTGCACATGGACAATAATTTTACATGCAGGACATTGTTTTTGATTCTGTACTTAGGGTGCAAAATGCTGTCCCATTCAGTCGAGGGCATTCATGTAAGGAAAGTAAAATGCACATGATCTAAAATTGCTTACTGGAAAGCTTCTATTGAGTCATCATTAAAGTAATGTGAAAACATGCTTTTTTAAATTAGGTCTGTAATGTCAGTGGTTTCACATTTTGTTTTTAACATCAAATATAAACTGTAAAAATGCATTTTAAAAGTGCAACAGTTTATGTTTTTATTTCTATTTGTTGTCTTTCTAAAAGCTGCCATTGATCAACCCATAGGTCATGTATACTAACATCATAGACCAGGACATAATCATTTACCATCATGCAAGAATGCTTTTCTTGTGGTCAGCAACCTTACAACACCAAGTGGGCTCCATTATTCCATTCAGCCTTTAAAAGCTGCATTAAAAAGAATGCTCTGACCAGAAACTCGTCCGTCCTTCCACACATCAGTCGAGCTGGAGGAGGAAACTATTTTACTTTGCAATTTATCATTTTCCTGTCAGATGAAAAATAAAGTGTATTCTCTTGCTGATGACAGATTAATATTTGTTACCTCCAAACTTTGAAATCATACATCCAATTCTTTGCTCTTACTTTGCACTGTTGATTACAAACATGCGTAAAATGAATCACAATAAATTGAAATATCCAGATCTCTAATATTACAGTACTGATATCATTATATTACTTTATGCTTTTCTTTTAGTGTATACATTTTTGTGCATATAAAACATTCCCGGGCCACAGCACCCAAGCAATTGATTCTTTAACCCTCAAACTGAAATGTCTTAAAAGTCTTGTGATTCAGGCTCTGTAGTTGCAGCTTTATCAATAAAACCAATTTATAAATTAATTATATGGGTATCATTCTGACTTATGAAGCCTTTGAAGAAGTCAAGATAGTTGTACTAACAATTACCCTCAAGCTTCAGTTAAGTCCCAAAAGTTTTAATTTCTTACAATCTATACTAATCATTTGTCACGAACATGCACAGAATTGCTGGTTTGAATGAATGGGTTTAGATCTGCATGTTCAAATTTTTAGTGCAATTTCATTTGAAGCCTGTTTAATTTGAACTGACTGGCTTTCAAAGGAAACATTAAACAGAAACAAATGATCTGCTGCAAAATGACTTCAGGGCTGACTTTAGCTATACAGATGAGATCTGATTATAGTTTCCTCTACAGCAGGATCTACATGTCTTGTGTGCATGTGATCAGACTGCTTTGCAAATATCTGTTTTGGATGGCCACTTATTGACTAAATCAGGGGTAGGCAACCTTATTCTTTCCTGAGGGCCTATCGAATGGCTGCATAGAGAATTGGAAAAATAAATGTTCTTTAGTCATATGGTGCAGCACACTATTGCACATTAAGGTATATTGCACATGGTTATTGCACACACATTTGTACTGTATGTGCTATGTGGCATTTAATGCCCTGGTGGCTGTGGAATAAAAGCTGTTTATAGTCTATTTGTTCTTGTTTTAATGCTTTTGTACCTCCTATGTCTCCTCAATACTCTTTAGGAATATAAGACATACTCTCTGCAAGCTGGCTCTTGTGAAACTATATTTGTTAGCTGCAGTATTGCTGTCTACTTGCTTAACTCTACCTGTTGTTTTTATAATTATTTCTATCTTTAACATGTTTTTTTTTTTTCTTTCTTCCAATAAAAAGTACAACTGGACTTGCCATTCTGTGTTGGCTTGTTTCTACTTCCTGTCTTCTCAAACCCCAGCCGGTCTAACCATATGGCTACTCATCCTCAGCCTGGTTCTGCTGGAGGTTTCTTCTTCTTAAAAGGAAGTTTTGCCTTTCCACTGTTGTCAATGTGCTTGTTCAGGACGGGAGACTGACAAAGTAAGATTTAACACAATCTGCCGACTTCCTTAGATAGATAACTTTTAA
This sequence comes from Hypsolebias martinsi, assembly GCA_031762355.1. Taxonomy (NCBI): domain Eukaryota; kingdom Metazoa; phylum Chordata; class Actinopteri; order Cyprinodontiformes; family Rivulidae; genus Hypsolebias; species Hypsolebias martinsi. Next base: position 9,261,481 of record JARVGQ010000759.1, on the reverse strand, counting down.
TAATCAAGTATATGTTTAAGTAATATATGTTGTCATCATTGTTTGTTCCCACCCAATGATGAAATTGGTTCTCTCTGCATTTAGCCCATCGCACCTGAGGTGCACCCAAGTGGAGCAGTGGACAGCTATTGGGCACCATGGGAGCAACTGGGGATTGGATGTCTTGCTAAGAGACACCACAGCTTGTGGGAATGGCTGGGAGTCAAGTCAAAACTTTCTGGTCCCAAATCGGCTGCCCTACCTCCACCCCGTCTCGGCCCCCCTACAAGTGGCTTTTATGATGTATGTGAATGTTTCTGTTCAGTGTCCTGAGACAACTTCGGTTGTGATTTGGCGCTACATAAATAAACTGAATTTAATTGAAATGTAATAATAATAATAATAATGTATGCTTGCTTTTTGGAGTCTTTAAGGTTCTGTCTAGTTCTGCAAACACAACAATTTAAAAAACAAATTTTAGTCCATCTTAATCCAATTGTTTTCGTCCAAGATGTTTAATATAGATTCCTTTATAGCTCATTGATGGAGTGCAGGTTTTCATTAACTTGTTTAAAAGTTGTTCACTTGTCAACCAAGTGTTTTTGGGTCCGGGTGGAGAATGGGCCATCTTTGGCCCTTGGGCCATTTGTTGCACACGTCTGGACTAAATGGTTGTATTCTCCTTTTGCTTTACACTTCATTATAAAAAACTGAAGGCTAATGCAACAAAATGGAAAGTTTATGCCTAGTTGGACCTTCTGACACATGCAGCAGTGAGCCTGAGCTCCAGCTTCAAAGCGCACAATGGTCTCCACACACACAAGCACAGCAGAGAGGACAGAAGTTTAAAGCGTTAAATCCGAATAACTTAATTCATCCCAAAGGGAATCTGCTTATGCTACAACTGCACATGACATCACAAAGAAACAAAAAGCAATATATACAGAGTAGTTCATATATACATTAAAAAGTTTTTAAAAAATTAAACAGACAAATGACAAAAAATGCAAATAATATACTAATAAAGTAAGTTATTGTACACAGGGGAGATGTATACAATGCACTAACAATAATTAATAAAATTTAATACTGTACAGGAATTCCCATGTGCTACAGACTAAGAGACAGTTAATAACGTGGGTCAATGGGTGACGAGGGAAAGGGTTGTATAGTCTAATGGCTGTTGGCAGGAAGCATTTCCTGTGGTGCTCCAAGGAGCACTTTATGTTGATCAGTCTGCGACTTAAAAGTACTTTTCTGTCCAACCACAACACTGAAGAGGTGATCAGCTTTACTGGTGAAGGACTAAAGCCAGGGCAACATTCTCCCATCAGCCACTGTTTTTTTTTTTTTTTTGTTGTTGTTGTTTTTTGTTTTTTTCCCAGTTCTACACAGGCTTCAGTACCAGCCTTCTGGATCAGGCCACGGATGGTACTCGCCACTCCTGTCTCATTGAACATCTGCAGTATGGGGTTTAAGGCATTGATATGGGATATGAGTCTAACTCTAAACCTTTTAGTGTGGGGCCAGTGAGTTCTTTGGCTAGTTCATTTAATTATCCAGGTGTACCCTCAAACATCTGTGTTCCTTAACAATCTAAACTTCCACCGACCTGATGGACAGGAGACTGGGTGGAGATTGTGATCTTCTCAGGTCAACCACCAGCTTTTAAGTTTTGCTGATGTTGCGATGCAGCTGGTTACCTCAACAACAGAAATGTCCACTTTCTTCCTTCATAGTTTTTAACTGTCCACCATTGTGGAACAAAAATGGGGAATTGGAAATACCCTCTGTCCATCTGTCAATGCATGTTGTGAGCATGATAACTTGAAAAATAAGTGAGATACTAACTTGAATATTGGTGTGTTGCTACAAAGTACAACTAGGCATAGTAAAGTTTCCTATCAAAAACTAGGTTGTCATATCATAATTCAAGATGGCTGTGGCCATATGTCCTTCCATCTATTGAGCTGGATAACTTGAAAAATAAGCTATGTACAACTTCCAGTGGTGTGTCGTTGCATCTACAGTATATTCTAATCCAAAGACTGGTTCCATTAGAAAAATCAGCTTTTTACTTTTCAGTCAGTTGTACTGAATCAAGTTCAAAAGCACACATCCACATGAGTAATATCTTGAAATTCATTTAAACATGCAAATCTGCTTAAAGTTGAATGTGCAAGTTTACAAAAAGGAACTGATGAAACTCTTCAGGTAGATATCTCAAACAAGTCTTCACATTTAGAGGTTCATTTAGAGCATCTTAAAAGCAATGCATTAAAATATCACCCATTTAGGTTTTTCATGTGACTAGTGTCAAACTGAAAACAGTAATTCACAAAAGAGGGCAATCTAGAAATAAAAAGACGGTTAAAAACTCAGTAACTCCATGTCTGCTTTTGTTTTTTCACAAAATCTCCACTTGACAACGCTGTGGAAGCAGTAGTGGCTGGGTGGCAACGATTGTCAAATGTCTGAACATGTCTTTGCAGAGGGTTTATTTTTATATTTATTTTTTATTTATTTATTTATTTGCCAGCTGGGGATGACTGACAATCATCACCACCCACTCTGCAATGTTTCAGCTCAGGCTGATGTGACTGATGTGTGCGGATGAGCAGGGGTTATTGTGTGGCACCATCTAGTCAGTCATTTTCAAATGATCTAAGTCTTTTGCCTCTTTGATCCATGTGGCAACCCATCCTGATTAAAAATATTAATGAAAAAAAATCAGCATATTACCAAAAATATAAGCATTGGGTTGTAGAGATTAAAAAAACATACTATGGCCACAATTATCCAGGGATATCAGTAATCAGATCAGCATATTTGCTTTAAAGTAGACCTTGTTCTAATTCAGCCATCCTGGCTGGGAAGATATGACAACAGGGGAAAAAAACACTAAGATTCAAGGAACACGGACATTAACATTCAGGAGAGAAAGATATCAAGACAAGGGGAGAAAATTCCTGAGATTCAAAGCAGAAATCACCCAACCACAGTGTTACTGCTTTTGACTGAGCCTCACCTGGAAACTGGCAACGTGTTGACCTTACTTGGGAAACAATATAGATTCTTGACCTGGTTTCCTTCTTGCACACTGACACCCAGTGTCTGTGACCATTTTTAGTTGCTGTCCACTGTCGGGTACCACATAGGTCAGCTGGTGTCTAAACTGATCCCAGGTTACAACAGGGTGAAGAAAATGACTGGTTGGATGGTTAGCAAAGAGGAGGGAGACAAGCCTCTCCCCACGCCTGACTCCAGTGTAAGGTCCTGACATCGCTAATCCAAGTGGCATGTCCAAGTGTGAGTATCTAAATATAATGAATATCTACTTTTTTTATGTACTGAAACAATGTTTTTGTGACTTCATTCTAAAACTCATAAAAGTGGTTTCTCCCTGAGTTGAGTAAGGTTTTTCATAAGTTCCTTCTACGAGCGTTTATCATTTTTTACTTTATGTTCTGCTGGACAGTCTATTTTTTCATGTTTATGCTCCATGTTTTCCTCTACTTTATTGTTTGCCTTGTCACATACACCTTTGTCTCATTTTTTAGTAGCACACCTGTTCTCATTTAGTACTCACCACATCAAATGCATTTGGGTGAGCGGTGGCGCAGAGGTTAGAGAAGATGGGCCTCTGATCGGAAAGTGGCATGTTCAACTCCCCGGACTGACAACATAAAAATGTGGGTGGAAAACGTGAAACACCCACACCTGCCTCCACCCTCATTTGCCCCACTCTGGGCTCTTGAGCAAGGCCCTTAAACCCCATCATCTGCTCTCAAACAGGTTTCTCTTGAAAATGAGTTCTCGTGACTCAATGAGACTACCTGTATAAATAAAGGGTAAATTAAAAATAATAATAAAAAAATGTGCACAGCTTTCAGATGGTGTACATTGTTCTAATGCACACATCGTACCCACCTCAACTTGCTTTGTCCCCACCTTGGCAACTGCCACAACATTTATGCATAAAGCTACTACGACAGGCACATAAACTGAATTGAAATGAATTTGGACCAGGTCTTCTATAGTTATTAATATCATCTGTGTAGTTTTTAAACTTGGACCTTTTTTTCTGTCAGAACTCCTTAAAAGGTTAATAAATGATAAATGTGGTGGTGCAGTGGCTATCGTTGTTACTTGTACCAACTTTGAACTGAGAGGTGCTCAGTGACAAAGCCTACAACTAACTGTGCCACGGAGGAGTTTTGTTCATTAAGTCAAGGAATCTTTGACAAGTGGGTTTAAAAAAAAAAAGGCTGAAGCAAAGCAAGAAGATCCTGAAGATGACAAGAACTGGATGAATGATTTGAGCACTAAGCTTGAGGGTGTGGTGGCTGCAGACTTGATGAGGGCAGCACACTGACAGTGATAGAGATGCGCAGAAATATGAAAGAAGTGCACAAAGCCTGGGAAAGATCAAATAGAGAAAGGACACTTTTAAACCAATTTCCTGTCTGCTGGCTTGCCATTTCTAACCAGTCAACCTATAAGAAGCTTACTGAGGGGTGTAACAATTTGGCTCCAACCAAGCTGCATCCCTGACCACCACTGAGCGCCCCCCACCCCCCACCCCCAACACACACAGTTGAATCGTATGGAACAATGCACTACACTGATATCTATGTCAGCAGATGGATTTTTAGTACCTGCTGCTATGAAAAGTGGGTGATTATGCATTTCTGTGTGTTTATGTGTTCATTTGTCTGTCTGTTAGCAAAATATCTCATGAACCAGTGGATGGCTGGTGAAGAAACTCTCAGAAAGTAAATATTGGATGGACTTCTATAACTAACTTTTGGATTCAACACAGTTTAAGCTGGTCACCACAGCTAACAGACCAAACAATCATAAGAGGGCTATAAATTAGTCTGTTTTACAACTATTGAGCAAAAAAAATAGTTTGGTAGTAGCAGAGTGTTGTTTACAACAAATACTCCAATAGATTGTGTGAGATCTTCCTTTAAAACTTTGGTTTGCAATGAATGATTTCACTTTTTTAATATTATGTGGGGAAAATACGTTCAAAACATTCATAGTGTGATACAAATATTTCTAATCTTGCATAGCACAATTACCTCTTTACAGGAGCTGTAATCTAGTCACGTGTACTTACTGCAGCACACTAGAACACCTGTGTTTAAACATTTGTTATAGCTGGCGTTGTTTTTTTTACAAACCTCATAAATAAAAAAGCAGCTTCGCTGATAGTGTTATTGAATGTCTCACCTATTCTTACTTGCCAAGAATGCACTTGAACTGTGTGTCCTGTAGCAATGTGAACAGAGAGACAGTCTGTTGAACAGATCCTCTTGGTTCAGGGCCTTGTGCCAGCCAGGAGACCCTCCACACACCAGCGGTCAAAAGGGGTCACGGTTCGCCTGCTGCCCCCACCCACGAGCCCTTTTCTGTTGATCCAAGTTGTTCCCGAGGAGTTGAAAGCACTATTTTACACAGAAAGTCTAGCAGCAAAGGTGGAAGTTTTCTTTGTGTGTTTAAATACTACACACTGAAAAAGAGATCAATATTAGATCCACAGTGATTTTAATTAAATACCCTTCCACTAATAGTGGCAAACTATTTGTCCAGAGGGCACTTTTACTTGATTCTCAGGATTCTCCGAAACATGGAGAAGAGAGATGGGCCCTGAAGGAGCAGAAGAGCAATCAGTCATGCTCACAGTTTTAACAAGAGGCTGCCCGAGGAAAAAAAATGGGTAAATGTCTGGGAAAAAGCTGGTTAGTTTGGATTAATAGAAAACAGTGTGTTCCCGACTGAGAAAAGACAGAGAAAGTTCCAAAAGTTTGAAAAAGTCGAGCACAATGAATACGTTTTTTTCTATTTTTAACAAAGATGGTGGTGACAATGGACACAGAGGGATGCTTGGGCAGAGTTTTTTTTAGCAGTACCAATTGAAGAGCAAGCCGAGGTGATAAAAACAGATGCTTAGAAAGTCAGGTCTCTTTCTGTTTTGCAAAGTTTTTTTAAAAACCTTTTTGGCATTTCATTGTCAAATTACTAATGCTAACAACAGCGTTACACTGTTGCTGTTTTATGTTCTGGTTAAAAGAAGAAGCCATGTGTCATTTACAGGTGATTTAAGCTGCAAGAACTGCTCTGAAAATCTAATAAAACCTCAGTTAAAATACAATTTTTTCAAAACAATAAAATGGACCACCTTGACATGTGATGGAAATGATTATTTAGGTCTCTCATTTTGACCAACGAACATTAAGAGGGTTATGAATCTTCCAGCAGCTGAATTTGGTGCCTCACAGTTAACAAGAAAAAAAAAAAGACTAACATACACATTTTTTTAAAAGACAGCATGACTTAAATGAGCTCCAACCCTCCTTCATTTAAAACCTTTTTTTAATGTTAAATGCCTAATCTGTAAATATTTGACAGTGTTAATTGATATGCTTTAACAAACAAAAGAAAAATTGTTAAAAGTAAAATATACAGGTCTGAACTGAAACAGAAAAAAAGAAAAAAGAATGGGTAAAAGTTGTGCCTGTTCAGTTCCAATTCTGTTCTGTTAGTTAAAATGGGCTGATGAAACCGTTGCAACAATAAATCCCTCTGATACAATGGTTTAGTTAGAGGAAGGTAAAGGAAGTTAAGGACGAGCCATCTGTGAGGAGAAGCCCTCCAAAGTGTCCTGATCTTTAGCTGTAAGTGAAAGGAACGAGGTTAAAGTGTAATGTGAGGCAGTGGAACCGCGGTGCCCCGACCAACTGGCTTGATTGCTGACTTGTAGAGGCCACAGACCCTCTTCACCGGCAATTTAGCCAGGTGTTATCTACTGCTAACAACCTTCAGAGGGGAATCTGACACCCAAACTTACAAATATACACAAAACACGAGTAAATGTACAACAGAGGTAAACATGTGGCATACACACAAAAGGTTTTATGCTCATGGAGGTCAAAAAAAAGCAAACGTTACAACAGATTTAAAGAAATATTTGCCAAATCAGTTGTTTTTCACGTTCGGTTTGGATTGTCACTTTGTTTCTCAAATGTCTGACACAAAATTATTAAAAGAACAGAGCTAACAAGAATGTTCATATTTACCATATCTGAAAAAAACAAAAAAAAATAACTGTGGCTTATGCAGGTTGTTTCCTCACAGTAAAAACAATAAAAATAAAAACTTAATGTTTCTGTAAAGAAACACCAGTTTTGATTTCAGTGTTTTAAAGGTTAGTTTTGGGTTAGGAACTTGTAGGTTGTCTACTATGAGACTTGCGCAGAACAACAGCTTTGAAGTTAGCAAGACCATTTACGTAACCACAGCAAGAAGTTGTTGCAGCGGGAAGTTGTTCCTCACAGTACGAAGGCCCTGGGTTCAATCCCTGGTTTGGGCCTGGGGTCTTTCTGTGTGGAGTTTGCATGTTTGGGTGGGTTTTCTCTCGTCACTCCAGTTTCTTCCCACAGTCCAAAATGTGCATGTTAGTATGCTTTCAGGCCCTTGCAAAGGACAATGGTGATCTCAATGGGCCTGGTTAAATAAAGGTACTAATTAAAGAGATTTTCCACCAATGACAGCATCTATGTATCTGTGGGAAGACACAAGTTCAAAAGGGGAGTCTTGAGTGGATACACTGTGGGAAAAACTGCTGAGATTGTCTTTTTGTTTAGGCACAACATACTTTTAGTTTTTTCTGTATTTAGAACAGATGTGAGATGGGACACGTATGAATGGTAAATGGCAAAATGGAGGCCGTCAAAAAGCAGAACAGCAGTATCGGCACAATGAACACTGTGTCATCAGTGTAATGTAATATTCTGTCCTACATTAATGTCTGTTTTGCAAAGGGTACGTCCTAATAAGAAGCCTTGCAGCGCACCTTCTGTGATATTTAAATTGAAAGTAGGAAGCTCATGAGATACACAAACTGCTTGCAACCAGAAAGAGCAGCCAACAGTTTTTTTTTCTAAGCAATCTACAGCTGAAAGTCTCTGACTTGAGTTTAATTCAATTCAAAAATACTTTATTAATCCCAAAGGGAAATTAGGTGTTCTCATAGTTCATCATCCAGGTTTCATTCGAGAAATGTTATAAATGCTGATAGATGTGGGCAGGAAGTATCTCTTGCCGTGAAGCCAAAGATTCTGGCCACAGATAGCAATCCGTCCACCCAGATCCAGCTTGTTGTCAGATCATGCAGGCCTCTCAGTCCTCCTGGGCAGCAGGACTGCCCAAATGCTGGGCAGAATTCTCCCTGAGCGATGGTCACTCCTCCCAGCAGTCTGCTGATCTCCTTGCTGCCATGGACAGACAGCTGAAGGTGCCAGGGGAAGATCCCGGTCCTCCTATTGTCACAAGCTGAGTTTCCCACAAGCTCCAGGATCTCGGCGGTCAGGTACTTGAGCACCGCCGCTAGGTTGACGAGAATTCATCCACATCACCTCCTTTTCAACTCATTTGGGGCTGTAGTTAAGGTATCTAAGCTTTTGAGATGTTAATCAGCTGCTCCTGGTTGTTTAAAAAAAACACCTTGTTACCATGGTTATGCGGCCGAAAAAGTGATTTACATCCAGAAAAAGAGGAATTAAAATTTTCAAAAGCAATAACTCCGAATGAACGTAAACAGAGCTACTCCAACTGCAGTCACGCTGAGCGGTGCAATTCTTCTTCCAACTTCTGGCGTCTGCTGTCATCTATAGTTTCAAATGCTTTGGACAAATTTAAAAACAGAGCAGAACAGTAATCTTTGGCATCCAAGGCTTTCGATCACCATTTAAAACTGAACTAGAAAAATGTACCGTGTAATGCTGTTTTATACATCTTTATGCTGTAAAAAGGTGGAACATATAAGTGAATAAAGTTCAATGCTGCAAGGCTAACAAACTTCTTCAAAACATTACCACATGATAAAAAAAAAGGTCATAAAGGAGACAGAAAAAAGAAAAATGTGACAATTATTCTTTTTTTTAAGAAACGTGTGTGACGCCTGTTGTGTATTGATTTTATGCACTATCATCAGTTGTGTTAGTTTTGTTTTTGATTCTTGCTTTACTTGCCAAAGAATAAATACAATCTAGCTGTAAAGCAAACCTTGCATGTTTATATTGATGCAGCAATATTGATTAATGTGCACTGAACGTTTTAAATGAAAACACAGAATGCGATCAGATAGATCAATTTAATTTTGCTAAAGACAATCTCCACATAACAGACTGCAACTTTAAACGAGAATAAAAGAAAATGGAAAAGAGACAAATAGTGAAAGTATGGGGCCATTGTGATAATAAGCTGCATTAGCCACCTCTGCTGGGAATAGGCCCACAGTGAGGCCACTTGCTCAGTGAAGTGTGATCTTTAGTGGCCTGGCCCCAGTGACAGCCAACATCATGAGAGGCATGGGCGGAGCCTTACACAGAGCAATGAGTATCACTATGGCAGGTAGAGGATACAAATAACACACGTACAGCATAAACACACGGGAAAGGCAGCAGACCGCATACAATCTCAGCATGAAAGGTAGATCAGCTGTGATACAAAGAGAAAACTAGATGTTAGAGAGCGGACTGTGAGGAAATTGGCTGGAGGGCGTGAAGGGATGAGAGGGAGAAGACAGAAACTAGGCAGTGATGGTAAACAGAACAGAGCAGCAGATGTGGAGATGCAATGGGAGGAAAATAGTGGACAGAATGATGAAGAGGATGGCTATGGTGTAAAGAGTGAGTGCTCAAAGGATAAGAGAAAAGACAGCAGCTCAAAAACGGGATGAATAAGGAACATGGAGCAGTACAGAAACGCTGGATCAAACACTCACCAAGGGGAACGCAGATACTCTTATCTAGTAGAGAACGACTACACTATAACGAACATAAGTGTGGGAGCTTACTTTTAATTGCTGAAGTTTATATTAAAGACAAGATGCAAAGGAATGAGTCCCTTTTACAGAACAAAGCAACTCATTTGCAGTCAAATCAGTTCGCACAAGTGCACGACCAACTGCTCACCTGTGGCCTCCACCGTTGCCGTAAGCACAACAGAAATCACAAACTTACACGACTGCGTCTTCGTCCTGTTTGCTAGTCGAAGGCGCCTCTTAAGCTGCGTCTTCCATGTCCCTACATCTTTACGTCCCTGCAGGTGCCTGACCTTTAAGAAAGTGTTGACTGGAAGAAAACAGCGAAGGGAGTAGAGGGATACTCCTGAGATGTGTGTGCACCCCCCCAGGGAGATGGACAGACTGGTAGACATGGGAAGAAGTAGCACTTGAAAGCTAATGGGAATCGGTATGGAAATAGAGGTGCATCAGACTGCTGCCTTCAGGGTAGAGAGGAGTTGTTTTGTGTGCACCACTGAGGTGGAAACATGTGGATGGCCTGGCATGGTGGGTGGGCAATGGCTTTTTTAGAGGAGAAAATAATGGCAATATTTTTTTACCTCACTGTATATTTATTGAGGACTCATGTGCTGTGTGTAGGCGTGACCAGATATGAAACAGAGCATAACTTATTTAAGTTCTGGTGTCATCAATGGTGTGAAACTTCCAAATCCCCTTTGGAATAATTGCTGTAATGGCTGTTTTTCACCATCCATTATGTTTTTTTGTTTGTTTGTTTTTTCTGACAGTGTACCCTACATATAATTTCTGTTTTAAATGTCCTTATGTTTGGGGGGAAATTTTAAAACATCTGGTGTCTTTTGTTTTTTATCCAACTACTTTTAGCACATTCAGCTGAAACGTGTAAAGTGTTGCTCCATTCAGAATTGCAGCAGCGTGTTCTCTGAAGCTGGCACAGCTATTTTCAAACCTAACTGGCTAAGACATTTTACTATGCTGTGCCTGTAAACATCTGATTAACACTGCCTGGTCCCCGCACAAACAACATTCTAAACATATTTGCATACATGCAGCATAAAGTAGAAATAATCCCTTGCAAAAAAGAGCTGTATACACACACACACACACACACACACACACACAGCAAAATCTGCACCCAATAATGTGAGAAGCATTCACGCATTCAACCTTTATTTAGGCAGGTTAATACCATTGAGCCTTGAGGACTCATTTACAAGAGAGACCTGGCAACAAACAAAGAATGATGACAACAGCAACAGTAGATTTTACTTTACAACAATAGACAATCATAAGAGAGAAATACAGATTTTTTTAACAAGTTAAAACAAAGATGTCAAAGTAGCAAAACAG
>JARVGQ010000759.1:9148964-9161179 GCA_031762355.1 Hypsolebias martinsi | reverse complement strand
AAGAAGCTGAGTACAGGGAACTGGTGGACCGCTTTGTGGCATGGTGTGGAAACAATCATCTCATCTTGAATGTGAACTAAACAAAGGAGACAACAGTAGATTTCAGGAGAAACAGGAACAGGTCAAACACTATTTTAAAATAGCTGTTTTAAGTGTTCTATAAATAAAATGGTATGGTATTTCCATTGTGGGAGAAGAAGTGGAGGTGGTGGAGAAGTAATACATTGGGGCTCACTTGGACAACAGACTGGACTGGAAATGCAACAGTGAAGCCGTCTACAAGAAGGGACAGAGCAGACTTGGCTTCATGAGGAAGCTGAAGTCCTTCAGTGTTTGCAGCAAGATGCTGCATATCTTCTATAAGTCTGTTGTTGAGAGCGTTGTCTCTTCTGTCATCATCTGCTGGGGGAGCAGCACCAGAGCAAGTGACTTAAAAAAAAAACGTCAAGAAGCCTATAAAGAAGGCTGGCTCAGTTCTGGGAACTCCTCTAGAAACTTTGGAGATGATTGTTCAAAGAAGGATTCTTCATAAAATAAAGAACATTATAGACAACACAGCATCCTCTTCATCAGACTGTCATATAACAACTGTGTCTTCAGTCAGAGGCTTCTTCTGATCCGCTGTAAGACAGATGCTACAAGAGATCCTTCCTGCCCGCAGCCATCAGCATCTAGAACAACTCTTTAATGAAACCAGGATGATGAGTTACAACAACATTTAATTTCCTTTTGGGATTAAGAAGGTATTTTTGAATTGAATTGAACTGAATGGGTGGGTGGGTGGATGGATGGATGGATGGATGGATGGATGGACGGATGGATTGATAACTCAGCATCCACACTACATTTTCACAGAAAAATAAATTATCTAGTCACCAAAATAATTTTAATTTAAAATGTTTTAACCATCTTTATTTAACTGGGCATGGATGGATGGATGGATGGATGGATGGATGGATGGATGGATGGATGGATGGATGGATGGGCGGACGGACGGACGGACAGATGGATAACTCAGCATCCACACTACATTTTCACAGAAAACTAAATTATCTAGTCACCAAAATAATTTTAATTTAAAACGTTTTAACCATCTTTATTTAACTGTATCATTGAGATCACAGCTTTCTTTTTCAAAGGTGGCCCAGAAACATAGTTAGAACATGAATTAAATTGCTTTACACACAAAAATTAAAATAATTCTGGTAATGAAAGAACAAAAAAAAATGGAATGTAGTCATCTCTGATCTTTTTTCCCAGATTTTACTTGTACTGTATTTTCATTTTTACAAGGCTAGCCTTGAGAAGTGCTCTGTGAAACCAGGATTTTTATTTTCAACTAAAGCCACGTGGTGGCAGCAAATGCTCACAGAATTGTCCAAACAGCACCTCAAAGCTGTTCTCTTTGTAAAATGAGAAACTGATACAAGTGATGCAACGTGGAATGCTTTGATACAACAAAAGCAGGTATGAAAACTATAAAGCATCCCATCAATTCAAAATAATTCTGAAAGATTGTCTCGGAAGACTAATAAAAAGTCTAAAGTCTGCTGCTTTTGTGGAACTGATTTGTTCTATGACAACCATCCTCATGTCAGTGAAGCTCATCAATGTGTTTGAAACAAAACGAAACAAAATAAAACAAAAAAATCATTGTGGATTTTCTGTGTGTGGAATTTTTTTTAAGCTTGAATCAATGCCATATTCACACAAAACAATCTAGATCACCGGTATTTGACTTTTGAGGTTTTTGAAAGTATAACCTTCTGGCAGTTCTTTAACTGATTTGGATGACTCGATCATTATGTGTGAAAATCAATGGGCCCAATGCCTCGGTCTGTGTTTGGCCAGATGAAGAGTTTTAACATACCCGCTGGCAGTCATGCAAATGGACGTCATGGTGTTTTATGAAATAAAATAAAAAACAGGTCTTTGAAGATTAAATAATTTTGAGTAGCTGAATTCAGAGAAAGTCAAATCTGAAGTCGAGCCAAAGGGTTCATTCAGTTGAAACATAAGACTCTGTGTTAATCCTTGAAATTAAAAAAAAGAAAGAAAATACTGAAGCAACATTGTTTGCATTCAACAAATTCAGAATACTATCCAAACTAAGAAATAATTTGCCCCAACACTTTGCCTTTCATCAGAATCACAAATTAATTATGGGAACATAATTACACTATAGCTCTCAAAGATGGACGCTTGGAAAACAACAGCTGAGCACATTATGGGAGGAAAGAGAAAAATAAAGCCACACAATTTTTTGTTCTTTTTCATGACCCAGAGCAGGGATGTCTGTTCATAAACACACTCAGTCAAACAGTTGTTAAACTTGCAAATGTAATCAGATCTTTTTCCTATTTGGTATCTGGATCTTTGTCAGATGAGATTTATATCAACCTTAACCAAGAGCGTCACTTAACCTTCTTTGGGTAACTCTTGCTAACAACCTTGTGTACCTGTCAAAAATGACCTCACCAATACCATCACGTAATGCTATGAACACGATCACTTTAAGTTCAGTTCGACTATTTATTTTTCAAAACAAGTTTTTTTCATTTTTTTTTTTACTTTGAAATAGTAAAACTTTAGAGCCTCTTGTTTTTTGTCCTGTAGTCCCCACTGATCTAAGCTCTTGCATTGTTTTTGAGTCAAAACTACAAATTGACAACTTAGAAATTCAGAGATGACACATGTTATGATATTCATCACAGGCTTCTAGGTGCAACACCTTATTGTGCTGCTTTTGTTAGGCGTATTGTTTTTGTACTATTAGTGTTTAGCGTAATCTTAGTTTAGCATATTTTTTAGTTCATATCTTAGATCTTATTGCTGTTTGTCCTTTACAATTTATACTTTTGTTGGATGTAACTGGGACCCTGTGTACACAATTTCATTCCATCACATGTACCGCATGCAATGAGAATGACAACAAATAACATTGACTTGATTTGACTTATTGAGGACATTTGTTTTAATTTTTTTTTTTTTTTTTTTTAATTGTTTGTGGCTCCAAATAATTTTTTGTGTTCTGGGGAAACTGACCAATGGGATTTTATTAGTAAAAATTTACAGACCCCAAACTAGAGATGAAAATTTAGCCATGTGATTAAACTACTGACTAAACACCGTCATAAAATGAACAAGATATACACTACTCCTACTCTTTTAAGAAAATGTAACACCTCAACAGACCTCTCTCTTCATCATCACTGATGGTCACTTTTACCTATTACATGATAAAACGGCATGCCATACTCCTCGAGTGCCATCTAGTGGCTGAAAGGATTCAAGGATTCAACAAAAGTATAAAATGTAAAAGAAAACTGTAATAAGATCTAAGATATGAACTAAGAGAAAACGCTAACTAAAAATACACTAATACACTAAAAACAATACGCCGAACAGCAGCATGAACTTGAGTCTATGTGAGAAGATGTGTATGAACAAATGAACACAGCAAAATGAAATAAATCAGCAGCAACATGATGTGATTTTTCACAGTGATTGTTAGAGATTCACGAGTCTAACAGCCTCAGGGTAGAAGCTGTTCCTCAGTCTAGTGGTTCTGCACTTAATGCTCCTCAACCTTCTACCTGAGGGGAGTGGGGCAAAACGTGTGTGCACTGGGTGAGTGGGGTCTTTCATGGTGGAGGTGGCTCTCTTCCTGAGGAGTAGATGTCTGTGATGGTGGGGAGACTGACTCCAGCATCTTCTGTGCAGCCTTCACCACTCTCTGCAAAGCTTTTCTTTCTGCAGCTCTGCAGCCTCCATGCCACATGTTGATGCTGGAGCACAGAAATGGCACAGAAATGGTGAAAATGATAGTGTTCAATATATTCAGTTATAGACTCAATGAAAATGGTCAAATCTCAGCCAAAAATTGGTTCTAAATATGGGGGAAAATCCATGAATAAGTTACTTCGTCGTATAAGTCACAGGGCATGCAAATTATGGAAAAAAAAAAAAAAAAAAAAAAGTGACTTATAGACCGAAAAATACCATAGACATATTCCCTTCAGCACCATATATCTAAATGGGGAAAAAGTTATTACGTTGAACAAGTACACACACACACACAAATAAAACAAGTCAGGTAATCAAGTAGGGTTTTTTTTTTAACAGCCTGAGACTTCTTTTAGAAAAATAAGAACAACTAGTAAATAAAGTGAGGATTACCAATGCACTTGATAAATGATTTGTTAGGTTAATAAAATGTGAAGTGTGTAGGATGTTGAGAAGGGCAAAAACACAGAACAGTGTCTGAAAAGTACAGAGAGTAATGTTGTGTTCTACTTAACTGTTTTTTTATGTATTTATTATCTCTTAAAGTGGAGTTGTTAATAAAATTGGAGTTTTTTGTCTCACAGCTACTCACAACATTTCTTTTTTACTTTGCATGTGAGACTTTCAATCCATTTTGAAGTGCTGTTATTTGCAGAAGTGCTCAGATGAGTCTGGTGTGTCAGACGGACAAGTGACTGCATTCATCAAAATGGAGGCCTGCTCTGTTGCATCGTGTGCACCAGCTTTCCTCAACATAAACAAGACAAATAAGATTATTATAGGTAACAGAATGAGCATAAAATATCAGAGTGTTATTTCTATCCTGTGAGAAGAAGTGAGTATGGTGAAGAAGATTACAAATACCTGCTATATACTTAATATTCACAACAAACTAGACTAAATACTAAGACACAACAAATAGCTGCTTGAGGAGGTGCAGGTCCTTTGATTTTCCATTTTCAATTCAGATTGTGCAGATCATCTCTAAGCCTGTGGTGGAAAACGTATATTTGTTTTTACTCTGTTGTTGTGGCAGCAAAGTCAGACTGTGGAAAGTAGAAAGTTGCACAAGCTTCTTAACATAACAGACAACACTGGTCACTGTGCTTTGGGAGATAATGAAGACCTCCAAGAGGTCATTTCACCCACCACAACCCAAAATGACTCATCACAATGATTGTTGTTTGTGTTCCATCCATCATCTTTACTGGATTCTTCCTTTTTGGGTCACGAGGACCACTGGTGCCCAAGCCCAGCTGTCACTGTGTGAGGGGCAGGGGACACCCTGGACAGGCCTCTAGTCCATCCCGATCACAGGGACACATAGAGACAAACGAGACAAACAACCATTCACTCTCTCACTCTCACCTAGGGACAATTTAGAGTTACCAATCAGTCCAACATGCATGTTTTTGTTCTGTGGGAGGAAACCGGAGTACCTGGAGAAAACCCACACATGCATGGAGAGAACATGCAAACTCCACCCAGAAAGGCCTCCAGCTGAGATTTGAACTATGACATTCTCACTGAGATGCAACAGCTCCACAAACTGAGGCACCGTGCTGCCCGTTGTTTGTGTTGTGTAATCTTAATATGTGTCATTTTTTTCAACAACATGCCCCAAATCATCTGCATGATGGTGTGGCAGTTTTCATTGTCATCTGACAGCATAAAAGTTTCCAGCTTCAATCTAAACTGGGATAAGACCAAGAGGAAGGGTTTAAACTTCTCTCCCTTTGACCACAGGGATAAGTTGTCCCTTTTGACGCTAACCTGAGCCACTGCTCAGATGGCAGCTCTCTGCGCCACAATGAGGGCTGTGGTAGCTTGGTGCTCTGTGACTGCATCAGAAAAGGCATCTGGTGTTAAAACAATTGCCAAGTCTTTTTTGAGTTAGGTTACTGTGGTGACCCCTGAGGAAGGAAGCAGCTGAAAGAAGAAAAAAGTAGTCCAAAAATTAAAAAAAGGCCTTGAATAAGGTTTTTCATTTGTCTCTTTATTTTTTTAAGTATGTGTTTTTAGATAACACAGCTAAAACCGTTGCACCAACGGGTGATTTATGGAAAAAAAATAACCGAAAAATCCCTGAATTTAATCAAGTTTTGACAGCTCCCCTGACCAATAAAATAGCTTTACGGTTGTAAATAAACGCATCTGCACCAATAGGAAACCATCTTTGTAGTTCAATGACCGCTATTGGTTGGGTTGAACACGCGGATGTGACGTCACACTGCGCGGGACTGTCAAAAAATTGCTTCTGCGCCTGAACCTGAGGTAATTGCTTTGCTTATGGTATTTTCTTCGTGTTTTCCAGTTGACAGACGAATATTAAAACTTTGCAGTGACTTTTTATGTGTTAGGAAGCCTTTTTTGGGGTTATCGGCCACTAAAACTTAACGTGACAGTTTCTAAATTGGATTAACTCCGTGTTAAGCCAGACGGTGTAGATAAAATGACGGTGTAGCCTGTTTGCTAGTTAGCTGTCGGTACTCGGACTGAAATCATTTTCATCTCCTCGTCTGTTTTGGTCATTTTTACGTAGTTTTCACATATAAGTCCTTGGTTTGACCTGTTCAAGCGCTAACGTGTCAATCTGACTGCATTTTTTTACGTCCTAGACTAATTAGATCACGGGAAAAGTCACCCGAGCATGGAAAGTTATAGTCATCGGTTCGAGTCCAGAACAGGACGAGACGGTAAAACTCCGAAGAAGAAAGGTGCTTCTTACCACACCACGTCCCATTGTGATGAAGGAGACCGTAAACCAAAGTTTGTAAGTATAAAAAATTAATACCTGTTTAGTTTTAGTCGTACACAAAGCAATTGATAAACTTAAACATTTCCATTGTATTTTTCAACCCTTTCTGCGTCACTTTTTTTTTTTTAATCAAATGAGTGTTTTTAGTGAAAACAGCAGTTGATACTATATACACCTGCAAGTGGCAAAACTTACCAATGAACAAGAGTGTTTTAGTTTATAGTATAGAAAATAGTGTTGTTGGCCTGAAATTAGTGTTCTTCATTTTGACTCTTAGAAATATGCACATCCAAATCTGAGGCCATAGTTCTCATCAGAAAAGGGTGGATTGGTCTCTTTTGGGTCGAGGGTGAGGTTCTGCAACATGTGGAGCAGTTTAAGTGTCTCAGGCTTTTGTTCACAAGTGAGGGAAGAATGGATTGTGAGATTGACTGACGGATTGGTGCAGCTTCTGCAGTATTGCGGACTCTGTGCCGTTCCATTGTTGCAAAGAGAGAGCTGAGCTGTAAGGTAAAGCTCTATTTACTGATCAGTCATGTTCCTACCCTCACCTATGGCCATGAACTCTGGGTAGTGACCACAAGAGCAAGATCACGGATACAGGTGCTTCAAATGAATTTCCTTTGCAGGGTTACTGGACTCTCCTTTTGAGATAGGGTGAGAAGTTCACTTATCCCAGAGACACTCAGAGAAGAGCTGCTGCCCCTCCATATCTGGAGAAGCCAGTTGAGATCGTTTTTGGTCGTTATACTTATTTTCTGCGACAATTTTATGTCTGTATTCTGTTTTTTACTTCATTTTGTATGTTGCCTATGTGTTGCCTATTGTTTGTACAGCACTTTTGTTGACCAAGTGCTCTATAAATAAAATGGATGCTTCCTGGACGTTTCCCTAGCAAGGTGCTTCAGGCATGTCTGACTGGGAGGAGATCCCGGGAAAGACCCAGAACACGCAGAAGGGACTACATGTACATCTCTTGGTTGGCCTAGGAATGCCTTTGAGTGCTCCCAGAAGATCTGAAAGAGGTAGCTGTGGAAGGAGATGTCTGGGCCTCCCTGCTCAACCTGCTGCCCCCGAGACCCAATTTTGGAAGACGTGGATAATAATGGATGGAAGGATTTATTTTGACTTTAATTCAAACTAAATCTGAGCCAAATTATTCTTTGTAATTTATTTTTAGATTGTGAACAAGAACAAAACCAAAGTTCCATTCCTTATCGTTACCTGCTACTTCCTTTCCAGGTCAACAACGGAACAAGTAGAGTCATAATCTAGAAATGTCTCTAACTGTGGTACAAGTACCACTGGTGGTACTCAAAATTCTTCTAGTGGCACTCAGGATAAATGGTATAAACTGTTTATACCGGTAGGTGAAAAACAAGAAGCCTCCATAAGCTGAACTGTGATAAAAAAATAAAATAAAAAGCAGCGACGGCTAAAAGGATGAATGTTCAAGTAATTTATGATCCGAGCTCTAAATGGAAACATAAGTACTGTATAATGTTACCCTGATGCATGCTCAATAATCCAGGTATAAAAATCTAAAAAAGCATCTCAGACTGAGGAAGTCTTTCGGACGAAAGACGAAACGTTTCTACAATTTTTTCTTTTTTTGCTTTGTTTTGTTTTTTGAATGTCCAGAGGACCAGACTTAGCTTTTTTAGACTGTATAATGTTGTTTATTAAAAATAAGTGCAATGCGCAAATTGTTTAATAAATATTAAAAATAAAGTCGAGGCTGATCTGGACTTCAGTGAATCTGTGTACCAGTGATCAATTAAGCCACGCCTGTAATCTTTCTACAAAACCTGCAAGCAACAAAAGGCAAAACTGAGAAAAGTTGATTCACGACATGTTATCTCAGATTTGTTTTCAAATGCTATTAGAAGAGGAAGAGCCATGACCATCATATATACAGTATGTGGAGCTGTTCTCAACACAAACAACAAACAAAAACATCATCATTTCAAGGCCTACCCTTCAGCCAGGGTAGGCCTTGTGTTTTGTCCAGTTAGTCAGATGAATATGAGCTTATACTACTGTGTTTTGATCACATTCATAATTGAGATTATTTAGTATTTTCTGAAGTGGTTCTTGTGTCACACAGATCCAACAAATGCTGTTGTCACTGAGCAATGCCCTTACAATATGTGTTTAATTATTCTAAAACAAACACAGTTCAGCTAAAAAGTTACTGTTTTCCTTCTGAACTTGACTGCTTTTTTTCCCTTTGACTTTACATGTGGGCTTCTAAAAGTTAAAATTAGAACAGGGTTTAGCTAGCACTAATCCATGTGTTTCCTGCTACTACAAACCAATCAAGGTTCTGTCTGCACACGATTTGTCTACTTCCTCCCTTCTGGGAGATGTTGTTGTCTGGACAAATTGTCACAATTGTTGGGATACGTAGTATAGAGTTTGATCTATTAAATGGCCAAACTTATCTGCAGCACACACATGCCACCGCTTTTAGATAGGAACGTTGTGCATCACACAAATTTTCTTCACCTCTGTTTAACCCCTGTGTTTTGACCGTGTGAACACAAAGTAATTCCTTGTTGACAGTGCTCAGACACTCTAGTCTGGGTCTCCAGTAAAGACCTTTGCTGGGAAGTTTTTTTTCCAATCTAGACTGTTATTATCCACTTCCACGATGAGCTGTTGGTTAAATGTCCTACATTTTCTCCCCCTGATGGAAACACCTGCTCACTCTCTGTGATGACTGTGCTGTTGTGGATCTAAGTGGGGTTACAGGGTCACGTTGGTAGATGTGTGTGTGAAACATTTCAGATTGACTTGCAGTGTTAAACTTAGGCATTATATAAAGAACATATTAGGATTTATTCATATTTAGCCATGCAAATCCTATTTATTGCAACTCTTTAAAATTTCCATAAAATTAAAATTCCTAAAATTAGACAAAATGCTGTGACTGTCAAATTTTCCCTTTGTTAATTTTTCCACATTTCTTTGCACATTACTACTGCATACTTGTATATCAACATGTCAGATCAGTCAGGAGATGAGTGCTGTGATTTGGGTTTTGTAACATTTCAAAACATTTAACTTTTTAAATATTTTTCCTGTAGAAATACACTTTGGATCGCTTCAACTCTTAAAAAACAAACAAACATTGTTCTCCTTAAAATCCTTTTCAGCAAACTTGATATTTTTTGTCTTATGCTACCTTGTGTTTTAGCCACCATTCTGCTACTTTTGGCAAGCCTTTACAGTATATTATAAAAATACATAAGTCAGGTACAATGCTCCCTTATCTATTAATATCAAGTATTTATGATGTTATGTGGGTTTGCACCAACTGCTGTTATAATCTGTTTACTGTTTGCAACCAACACGTACAGCATCCCAGCTTTGCTTCAGTGATATTCTCTTGCACGTCCTCTGTCTTCCAGACTCTTTGCAGGCGATTATAAGACTCGTTTAATAAAAGTGATATAGCTCAGAGGTCTTACCAAGCATCACATTTTCTATTGTTATGGTCAAAGGAAGATTAGATGGTGACTCATAATTATATGTATAACACTAACATTGTTACTGGTAAATGGTTGTTAGCAACCATGCACTTCTGAGCGACCAGCAATGCCTTTTTTTCCCTTTTAGCTATTTTCTTCTGCAGAACATTTAGCATTTAGGTGAAAAAGAGCTTCTCTGCCTGCAGAACATACCACTTTTAGTGTATGTGCACAACACGCTATTTACTCTTTTTTTTTTTTTTAAAGATTGGTGTTGACATCTGTCTGTCTTTGGATTTGGGCGGATTAAGACTTGTTTATTTCTAACAGCAGTGGAAAGAAACAAAACAAAATCTGAAATAAAAGTTAGTAAAAAAACAAAATACAAGACAAAACTTGCTGGATGATCATTTATGTGTTTTAAAAATCCATACAAATAAAACACAGAAGAAAAATGTTTGGCTTTTTGACAAACTAATTAGAACTAAGTTGCAAGCTTTCTTATTAAAACAAGTTGTCGAGCTGCCACCCTTTTCCCCCATTCACTGTTGAAAAATTTTCTCATATTTGTGACAAAACCAAATGTGCTTCACACAACTCACTTTACACCTGCATGCGTTATGAAAATGAACGAAAAGGTGTGCACCTGTTACAGAATTAGGCCTTGCTTTCATTCATGAGTAAATCAGAAAAAAGCTACCTAATTGAATCAAAATTTAAAGCAGACTCAAAAGAAAATCTTATTTTCTCTTATTTATTTGATCTAATATTGTAAAGAAGTTTGTGCAATATAAAATAAAGTGAATAAAGAAAATAAGTGATTTGGTGGTGATTGGGAACGTTAATTTGTTTATTTCTATCAAATTTACATCCACTTAGTTGACACACCTGCTTTCTTGATTTTATTTTATTTTTTCTGCTCCCCACCTTTAGAATTTGCCCTTTAGAAGCATCACAGACGATGTGGTAAGATATTGATGTACATTTTCCTGTTGGTATCAGAGCCATTTAACATTGTTTTAATTTTAGATTATAACAACTAATTTACTAATTTGCATAGCATTGTTTTATTATGAAACATTCGGTTCAATGACATCTGGGCAACAATAACTGTTTTAACTAACCAAAAATTTTCTTTGCCATCTCGATGTAGAAAGTGCTTCACCCAGCATCTGTAAGGCAGATGCTTAGTTTTTCTGTTTTAGCACAGCTCACACATACTTTAACAATGCTGTTTTCTGTTTTCAACTAATAACCATTTAGATGTCCTTATCTGTCTTATCTATCCTCTTTGTCATCATTGCACAGAAAAACTCATAATTTCATCTTTCTTTCCTTTTTAACTTGTTTGAGGTCATGAGGCTGTTTGTGCAAGTCAGCACAGAACAGCACAAAACATTTCTTGAACCTAATTGTGTGTTTTTGTTTCTCTACAGCTGGACAGATTTGCCAGTATTCGAATACCAGGGAGTAAAAAGGAGAGACCACCCTTAACTCTGTCTAAACACAGCACAAGTGACTGGTCCACCTCTTCTGCATCCACCCCGCATCGTTTTGAGGAGCTGTCCTCAAAGATCACCTCAGAAAAAGAAATTCTGGCACTGTTTGAGAAGATGATGGTATGATTCATTTTAATGACACACACTTGTTAATATTCTTTATTACAAGTAAAGCAGAAATGGGTGGAATGCCCCCTCATGGTCACTGGGGAGTCTTTCCCTCAGGCGGAGGAGTTTAAGTATCTGGTAGTCTTGATCGTAAGTGGTGGTAGGATGAGATAGGAAATAGATCAACAGATCCGGGTCTCATCCTCACCTCAGTAATGAACGTGTTGCTTCAATCGGTCGTGGTGAAGAAAGCGTAGAGTTTGAAGGCAAATCTGTTGATTTACTGGTTCGTCTACCTTAACCTGTGGTCATGAGTAGGGGTGCCCCAATTTCCCTGATTTTGGGAAATCGTCCAATACTTGCATGAGAAACCAATTTTTTTTTTTAGTCTTAGTAACAATTGTCTGAACTTCATTTATTTTTCAACTTCACTTATATTTATTATCTGCGGCGATTTTATGTCTATATTCCTTTTTTTATTTTTTTTTTTATATTTTTTTTTTTATATACTTCATTTTGTATGTTGCCTATGTTTTGCCTGTTGTTTGTTTGTTTGTACAGCACTGTGGTTGTCCTTGTTGCTGTTTTGAG
>JARVGQ010000759.1:9022623-9034660 GCA_031762355.1 Hypsolebias martinsi | reverse complement strand
TATATATAAATTACTACTTCTACTACTATTCCTACTTCGCAGTTGTTCACTTATCGCAGGGCTTCAGGGTACGGATCCCCTGCAATAAACAAGGGACTACTGTATATGTAAACTGGCCATGCCTATCATTTGAGGGAAACTATGCTTTAATTAGTTTTTATATTGTTTAACAGTATAGTTTTCTTAAAAGATTGGGCTGGCTCTTAAGCGAACCAATTATTTATATGTGGTGGCAAAGGCCACCATTGGCCACCCCCTGGCTTCACCATTGGTCACCCCCTGGCTCCACCCTTTGCAAGTAGTCATGGATAAAATTTCTCCCTTCAATTGTCATGATCTGTTAGTGGGTGCTCTAAGCTCCAAAATATGGATGAATCGATCTGTTTATGATGGATGCACCGAAGTTGGCTCAAATATATACATGCCCTCTTTAAAAAAGTAACAGTTACTTGAAATATTTTAAGGAAAAGAGCTGGAATTCTTAGCCTAAAGTCAACATTCTCTAAAATATGAATGAACAGTTATTTAGGACATATAAATTGTGCAAATACAGACAATATAATTTTACTTCACAAATGCATACAACTAGGTTTGTTGCATGTTTGTTATATGCATGCCATTCATTTTAACATGCATCTATTACAAACGTTAGGGCTATATGATGGAGAGGTTGACGTCAAAACACAAATACTGTGAAGAACGTTAGCTGTATACCGAATAGTAAAGCTTGGGTTTTTATATTTATATATTTGTTTGAGTACAACAAAACAACAAAGTTATCTAGTGTATAACTCATATCTGGTGTGATGTGCTCTATTTACTGAGAACGCTGAGTGAATACTGGTGTGATATCATCAAATAGCTCCCAGGCAGATCTTTTACTTCTTGCAAATGCTGATGTTGAATCACATCCAGTGAATGAGTAGAAAAAACTAGAAAATATTCTGCCTTTTCTTCCAATCTTAGTGCTAATGGCATTTGTGGAGTTGAGATGGTATGACTTGCCACAACCAAAGGACAACCATAACTCAGTTTCTATTTTCTGTACCTTGGCTACTGCCAGGACAACCACATCTTATTTCACCTTTATTTATAGAGGTAGCCTCACTGAGTCACAAGGACTCATTTTCAAGAGAGACCTGTTTGGGAGCAGATGGTGGGGGTTAAGAGCCTTGCTCAATGGTCCAGCGTGGGGTAAATGAGGGTGGAGGCAAATGTGGGTGTTTTACCTTTTCCACCCAAATTTTGATGTTGTTGTTTCGGTTATTCGAATCGGCGACCTTCCGGTCACAGGCCCACCTTCTCTAACCTCTGTGCCACCACTCCCAACACGCAACATCTTCTGATGTCGTAAGTCGACCCCCTATCCCTGGACTTCTTTGTGCAACATATTTTGTGATGCACTGTGTTTTTTCGGGTCAGTGTTTTTTTTTTATGCCACTACCATCATTTATTCTTTCCAATTTCATGTCAACTGGAAGTTTTCCCAGACTTTCAAATTCTATAAGCATTTAAGACATTTAGTCATACTCACATGACTCTGTCAGCCTTGCCTTGGCTGGGCATATAAGTTTACTTTTTTTTTTTTAATTAATTTCTTTATTTCTTTATTTTATTTATTATTTTAACCTCTTGGCAAAGAATACTCAATTTCCAATCTGTTTTAACTTTTGATGGTGTTGCCTGTGATGCACTGGCTTGTGGCACACCCTCCTTAGATTCTAAAATGGTAACAAGTACACATATATGAAAATAACAAGACACTAAACATTATTTCACAGCAATATTTTTTTAAAATAACTTTCCCTGCCACTCTTAGGACACACCTGCAAAATATAAGCCAAACTAATCTAAAGACCACACTGCATATTCAATGTTATAAGGTAGTAAATGGAATCCACATATTTGTACCGTATACGTACGGATCAGCAATGTGAAGAATTCAAAGCACAGCAAGCAGACTATTAGGTGTTTAGATTGAAATATTGGATTCAGAAAGCAGAATAGTCAAAGTGCACATCACCATACAGCACATATACTCTATGTAAAATCTTCTACTTTACAGGTGAGTTAGTTTCATGCATGACTATCCAGAGGTGAGCCACTCTTCTTACACCTTGTCCATATGATTACATTTCTGTGCTCCACCTAAGACGTAACTATAAGAGCAAGAAAAATCAATTAGTGTGCAAACAACTTGTATAAACCTTCTAGATTGCATGGTTATTCCATTGACTAAAATCTACAGCTGCAAACAGATCTAATCTGGAAAGCACTCAAACATCTATTAATCGTATGCATACATTTTTCTACCTACTTTTCAATGCACAGTTTTATCTGTTGCATCTAGACAAGAATATGTCACTTTCATACTGTTATTTTGATAAAAGGTCAAGATAACCTCAAACAAAATTGACAAGATAGTTTGACAAAACATATTATTTTCATCTATTTTACACTATCATAACAGCAAAGGTTAATATGTCTCCAAGAGTGCTTTGCAAATACAGAATGTCATACATCCTAGAAAAAAAAAAATACTTTATTAGATTTTTAAGGCTCATTTATATATATTCAAACACCAAGTTTTCATCTCTAGCCCAACTTTACATTGTTTGACTAAAGATATTAAAACTTATCAGCTATTTTAAAAATGCTGGCCATGGTATGTTTTATAACAAAAATTTCCTGGAGGTACAAATGTATTATGTTTGTATAGACACCACATCTATTCCTACAGCTCATTCTGAAAAGGAACTGTGGTGAAAAATTGTGGTGGCCATTTTGAAATAATTGCTCATATTTGCAGTGGTGATGGGATTTTCCCAAATGTCATTCATATGTTTAAACAAAAATTTTAGTACGCTAGTACTAGATTTGGTTCTTCTATCATAAAGATAATGATTTTTCAGCTTAGTACATCTACTATGTCCCTCTAAATTGCCTCAAACAAGCAACCCCCCCAACAATGATCTTCTTACACAGTGTTTCTCACACCAACTTGAAAATCTTACACTAAAAACATTAAGGTTTACTGCATTCCGTGTTCAATTCCAGTCCAGGAAAAAAAAAAAAAAAAAAACACTCACTATTCAAACCCGTCAGTGACAGTGGACATTGTTATACCACTTGTTCATGTGTTGATTATTTATGGTTTATTTGGGGGTTACTTTGTAAATGATTAGGTCCAGGAGCACAGGGAGGTGCCAGTCTGTTGGGCCAGGTGGCAGTTCACAAAACTTCTCTCACCTGCAGGCCTCTCCACTAATAAATGTGTTTCAGTTTCAGCCTGAGAGCACAAAAAGGCACCCCCTGCCAGCTCATCCTACATCTGCCCCCTAATAATTTAGTTCCATCATTATGAATTAGTGTTTTTTTAGGTTTATCTAATACCTCGTCCATTGTTCTCCAGACACTATATTTTAGGTGCATTTTGTGGCTTTTTCTTTCTCGTGACCCACCAGACCAGCAGCCTCTCTCTTCCAGGTTTACTGATTTACTTGTTTAGCCCGCAGTAAGAACATAAAATGTAGTCTATTACGATCATGAATCTAAATACCAAAGAAACATGGTGTAGTAAAGCAGCTGCTGTGCATCTTTTAATACAATGGAAACTGCTTAAAGGGGGAATGGAGAGACTGTTTATTCCCAGACGTATACTCATAATGGTTGTTTTAAGCACAATCTATTAGATAAAGAAATGCATGGCAACACCAGTGCTAAAATCATACAAATTCACTTTCCTGGAGAATTCGGTCCTCATTAGGAGGGCCCAGACTGGTTTGCACTGGTGTATACATATTCTTATTTTGTGAAATGTATTAACTAAAACATGCACACAAAATAATCAAATCATGGAAACAATGTTCACGTAATATAATAAAACAATTGTTCTTATCTATTTTTATTCACGATGATGCCTAAACTCATCAGATTTTTAACTTCTAGGCACATATACATTTTTTTTTATATTTAGGTTTTTATAACTCTACTGCCTCTCTCTCAATATTTCACCTCATTAAATCAGACATGAGCTGCATTTTTTAACCTTCTCTTCATTTTCTCATAATGTAACTTGCCTGTTTGTGTTGTCAGTGCCACAACTCAGTGAAAACACAGACTTTTTTTTTTCATGCTAAAAGTGCAATATTCTTTGTTTGCTTTGTTCTTTTTCTGATTATCTTGTCTCAGTAATATGTTTATTACACACTTTATTCAATCTCTAGCCTTCATTTCAGCAAAGCACTTGATTCTTTTGTACAACTTTATTGTTATTCTTGTTCTATAATTTTTCTCACATTCACACAGTCACTCAGTCATTCCCTGAAATAGTTATTTGATCAGATTACAGTAGCTATAATTAAACTCTCGATGGAGGCCATCAAACCACACAGCCAGCTGTTGTTTGATCTAGACAATTGGAACGTGCACCCCCTCCCTCCTACCCCCCTCGCACATACACAATTACAGCTGTGGCCAGGTCTTGGGCACAATGCAATATTTTTCAATTTTCTCTAATTGTGTGAAAGCGGTAGTCCAAGGCAGCCTAGTGTATATTCCACCCCCTCCACTGCCTGGCCTATATGGACGCTAACTCCAGAATTAACTTACCAGACCCGGGTCTCAAATCAGATCACTGCCAGCATCTATTACGACTGCCTAGCAACACTTTCCTACATGCAGGTTGCATAAATGTCTGCTAAATTAGATCGGCTTAATGCTGAAAGTGCCAAAAATGTGATTGTAAATGTTTTAAGTTTGAGATTGTTCTCAGAAGTGGTTTCTTCCTTGATCATATTTTCCTCTCCTTTCCTTCTGAATTATTTGTTTTTTCATACTAATGTACAAGTTTTTCACTTCTCACAGATGAGCAGCGTGAAGCGCCTGCGACCTCGTCTCAGCCACATCCTCTTCCAACTGCAGTTCGAGGAGCATGTAAACAATTTGCGCCCAGACATCCTGGCAGTAAACGCAGCGTGTGAAGAGGTCAGGAAGAGCCACGCTTTTGGCCGCCTGCTGGAGCTCGTGCTGCTGCTAGGGAATTACATGAATGCAGGCTCTCGAAATGCCCAGTCTTATGGCTTTGACCTCAGCTCCCTCTGCAAGGTAAGGCTGAAATGCTGACCTTGCCATTGACGTTTTACATACAGTGAAGTAGTCCGTTTTCCCTCCAGAGACAATGGTTTAGTAAAACCCACGAGATTAACCGTTTTTTTAAATATATATTTTTATTGTATTGAATCTATACAGCTGTGTTTACAAGTGAACTATTGAACTAGTAAGTCACTGATCTGAACTGAAACTTAGGTGGAAGATGCTGTTTTTCTTCACCCCATTCATTGATTAGGCCTCATTAAATTGACTTTTTCTCTAGCAAAAGTCAAAGATGTAGTAAAATAAATATGTTGAATTTATTTTTAGTTGCATAAATGTTAGTTTTCTTTTCTCACTATTTTATGTTTCCAGGTCTTTTTGTGTGCTGACAGCTTCTCTCTCCAGAAAACTTGCTGCCTAGCTATGGGAATTACCGTAAATGCTAGAAAAGCTGCGACACCTAAAATAAATTACCATAGATTTTGAAAAAACTGCATTCTAAAATAAACTACCTTATGTTGAAGAAATCTGTGACAACTACAGTTAAAACTGTAGAAAATGTGACAATTACAATTTAAAAAAAAAAAAAAAGGTTCAATACAGAAACAACTGGACTTTATTTTTAACAGTCCAGTTGTTTCTGTATTGAACATTTTTTGATTTTATCATGGCCTGAATGACTGAGAATCTTCACCAGCAAATTACAATTTTAATGTGGGAAAACTTGTGATGCTTAAAATAAATTCCTATAAATTAAAAAAAAAAAAAAAAAAGCTGGACAGTCTAAAATGAGTTTTCCGTTAATGCTAAAAAATACCGGTAGGCTTAATCTTAAATTAGCATAAATACTGTAAAACTTGTAAAATAACAATAATGATTATACATTCATAAAGCCCTTTAAAGCAACCACAGCTGCAACAAAGTGCTGTACACATAAAGAAGTACAAATACAAGATAAATGTGTAAATTATTTACACAAATAAGTTATTTCTACTGAAATATAACAACTAATCTGAGTCCAGACAATACTTTATTTGGTCCTCTATCTGGACCATTACCCCTAATATAGATGATGATTTCTATATGAAGACCAAACTGGAGTCCTAAGTACCCTCGTCCAGATCCACCAACAGATTGGGCATCCTTTGCAGGTGCAATTTTGGATTTCGTTTATCCATTTTATTCACGAACCCCTCACAAAATAATTTTTTTCCCTCCAACATTGCTGCCAGCCAATTGATGTCTGGGAACATGAAGAAATAGTTTTAGCATGTGTGACGCATAAAAGCCAGGCAGTTGACTATGGCTACTAAAGCAGCATACCATACCATTTTATTTATAGAGCACTTGAAACAGCGACAAGGCCAACCAAAGTGCTGTACAAACAAACAAACACCAGGCAACATACACAATGAAGTACAAAAAATAGACATAAAAACGTTGCAGATTATAAATATAACGACCAAATACAGATCAACATGTGTTGAAAGCAACGGAATAGTAGTGGGTCTTTAAACGGGATTTGGAAACTGAGAGGGAGGGGGCCGGTCTGACGAGCAGAGATAACCCGTTCCAGAGTCTTGGGCCTACTACAGAGAAGGCCCTGTCACCTCTGTGCTTAAGACGAGTTCCTGGAACTGTTAAAAGTAACTGGTCCACTGACCTCAGAGCATGTGGTGGGACATACGGGTATATCAAACCAGAGAGATTAGGAGGGGGTGGGGGGGGTAGACTGTTCAGCGATTTGTAGACATACAGGAGAATTTTGAACTGGATTCGAAGATGAACCGGTAGCCAGTGCAAGGAGGCCAAGACTGGTGTAATGTGCTCTCTTTTGCCTGTATTGGTTAAAAATCGGGCTGCTGCATTTTGGACCAGTTGTAGATGTGCAATGGTGGTTTGACTGATACCAAACAGGAGTGAATTGCAGTAATCAAGCCTAGATATAATGGATGCGTGTTTTCATCATCTTCATCATGCTTTATTTATAAAGCGCTTTAAAACAGCCACCTCTTTAACAAAGTGCTGAACATTACATACAAGACAAAAGAAAGCATAAAAACAGAGTCACAAAACTAACCACACAGTGAACTAAAAACTCAATTTAAAATACAATAAAACGACAAGTTAAACACTTAAAATCAATATCAATAAAAATGAAGTAAAATCAAGTCTCAGTTGGGTTGAAGGCCAATGAGTACAGATGGGTTTTCAGACGGGTTTTAAAAATGGGACAGTGAGGGGGCCTGTCGAATGTGCAAAGGCAGAGCATTCCATAACTTAGGGGCACTAACAGATAGTATTACTGTCTCTAGGTCATTTTTGGACAATATGGGCTTCAGCTTAGACAGTCGCCTCAGCTGGAAAAAACAAGATTTAACGATCATGTTTAACTGACTGTTGAGTTTCATGGAAGGATCCATTATCACTCCCAGATTTGTGAATCTTTGTTTTTTCTGACAGGGCTAGAGCAGAAAGATCCATGCAGTGGTTTGTGATTGTGTCATTGGGAGGGAACAACATGGCTTCAGACTTCTTTTCATTGAAGCTTAAGAAATTTAAAGTAATCCAGTCCCTGATGTCAGCCAGGCAGTCGAGCAGAGGTTGAATACAGCATGTACCATTGTGTCTTAGGGGGAAGTAAATTTGACAGTCATCGGCGTAGAAGTGAAAAGGTATGTTGTTTCTAGAAGATAGCACCAAGTAGCAGCAGGTATAAAGAGAATAGGAGAGGACCCAGGATGGACCCCTGCAGAACCCCCATTTAAGTGCTGCTGCTGCAGAACTAAAATCTTTGATGTAAACACAAAATGATCTGTCAGCGAGGTAGGATCTGAACCAATTGAGAGCAGACCCTGTGATGCCCACCCATTGCTCCAACCTAGCAATGAGGATCTCATGGTCGATGGTGTCAAAAGCGGATGTAAGGTCCAATAGGATAAGCAGCACAGAATCACCAGTGTCTGTGGATAAGAAGATGTCATTAAACACCTTCAGTAGGGCGGTATTTGTTTATCTTGGTAGGAAAAGGGTGTACTGTCCTCTCCAGGTTGGGGGTGAAGTTCTGCCTCAGGTAGAGGAGTTAAGGTATCAGGGTTTTGTTCAAGAGTGAGAGAAGAATGGGGCGTGAGAATGACAGATGGATCACAGCAATATTGAGGACTCTGTGCTGGTCCGTTGTGGTGAAGAAGATGCTGTGTTGCAAGGGGAAGTTCTCTGTTTACCAACCGTCGACATTGCTAGCCTCAGCTATGGTCACAAATCATGTAGATGCTGAAAGTAAGAGCATAAGCATAGCATTTAATAATTTAATAGAATCAATTGGTTTTACCTCACATGTCCACACATCTACTCATTTTCATCATCACACTTGATCTGGTTCTGACATACGATATAGAGATTAAGTACTTATTAATACATCCACACAATCCTGTTCGGTCTGACCATTAAAAAAAAAACATCACTGAGTTTATATTAAATGACTACACAGCCACTGTGAGCAAATTTCATCTTAGCCGGTGTTGATCAGAAAGTGTTGTAACCAAATCTGCAGAATCTCTTCCATTGTTATTTTCCTCCGTCTTGCAGAATAATGCAACAGAGAGCAGTGAATTAGATGATCTTGTTGATAATTTTACAACTTCAATGTAAACATCACTTTATGAAATTGTTCTGCGGAAAAAGAAAGTCAACAATCAGAGGAAGCTGGCTCCTTGGTTCAATTCTGAGTTACATACTTTAAAACAGGCATGAAGAAAGTTTGAAAGAAAATGGTGCTCCATTGGAAAAATGTATTACTTGGAGAGGGAGTCTGCTAACATATAAGAAAGCTCTCAATAAAGCTAGAACTGTATATTAGTCATATTTAATGGATGAGACTAAAAATAACCCCAGGTTTCTGTTCGCTCTATTGATTAATGAAAAGTTCTAGCCATGTAGTCCTACAGATGTAAGCAGTGATAACTTCATGAGATCCTTTATAAATAAAATTATTTCAATTAGAGAGAAATTTCACACCATCCTTCCTACCATTGCCTCCGACTGTCTGGTGGATAAGGCAACTTTAGAAGTGCCACTAGAACCTGATTCATATTTGGACTGTTTTTGTTGTGTTGAGTTCCTTGAATTGTCAAAAATATTAACTTCATCCAAACATCAATGTTTCTGCTAGATCCCATCCAACCAAATTGTTTAAAGAGGTATGTCCCTTAATTATTATCCCTATTTTGGAACTTCTTAATTTGTCATTAATAAATTGTTATGTACCAGCTTATAAATTTTACTGTAATTAAACCTTTACTTAAGAAACCTGATCTTGATTCATGGATTCTGGCCAATTGTAGACCTATATCGAATCTAACATCCATCTAAAAAATTCTAGAGAAAATAGTTGCAGGTCATTTGTATGAACATCTGAACAGAAATCATTTGTTTTGAGGAGTTTCATTCAAGGGTTAAAACTCAATCATAGCACAGATATGGCACTGGAGAAAGTTGCTCATGATATTGTCATGGCCTCAGACAATGGACAGGTGCCCACACTGGTCCTGTTAGACCTCAGTGCTGCATTTGATACAGCTGATCACAATATTCTACTATAGAGACTTGAATATGATATTGGGATTACAGGGACCACTGTAAAATTGTTTAAATCATATTCATTTGATAGATTCCAGTTTGTCAATGTTTATTTATTTTATTTTTTTCATACACCAAGTTAGTCATGGAGTTCCTCAGGGTTCAGTGCTTGGAACAATATTATTTATCTTCCATTATGTAAAGTTATTAAACAGCATGCAATCTTACTTGAAACATACAAAGCTCTCTCAACAACCTAGCTCCATCTTACCCTGATGCATGCTCAATAATCCAAGTAGAAAAATCTAAAAAAGCTAAATCTGGTCCAGAGGACCAGATTTAGCTTTTTTAGACTAGCTCCATCTTGTATTACAGATCTTATTGTTCCAAATTTTCCTAACAGAGCACCTCGCTCTCAAACTGTATGTTTACTTTTGGTTCCTAGAATTTCCAACAGTACAAATGGAGGCGGAGCTTTCAGTTGTCAGGCTCGCTCATCTCTTGTGGAACCAACCTCTAGTTTTTCTCTGTGAGGCTGACACATTGTCTACTTTTAAGGATAGGCTTAATTCTTCACTGGACCACTGTGACTTGACTCCTGAACAAGCAAGAGGATGGATAGAAGTTAGTTATCTATAGTGTGCACAATTTTTTTTTTAATAAATTTCAGCATATTTTTGTCTCCAACTGTCTCAGCCCAGTTAGATGATAGCTTAGAAAAAGTATTCAAGAACCCAAATCAGTATTAAAGCTGCAGTTTTAGGGACTGCAGTTTTTACCACTTAGGTTTAGTTCTGAAACACAAGATCCTGTGGCTGATTGCGTCTTGAGTTTTCCTCGGGGATGTCAGGAGAAGATGTCTTTTGAAGGAAAATGTGGCTCAGTGAGGTAAACTCAAATCAGGATGCCTGCTACATCAACCACCAGAGACAAAGCTCAATTCTTCTCCAACTGTAACTAAATGGATCGTTGATGTTTCTTCCACCTCTTGAGAATCCAATGTCCTTTTTTTTAAATCCTGAAGTGATTGGTGTTTATGTTTGGAAATCTGTTTCCTATAACCCTTTTTTGCCCCTGGTAATTATTTCCTCTGTCCTGAGACTTTTTTTTTTTTTTTTGCTTCATTTCTTTCAGTGGTCCTTTTATTGTCTAAAAGAAATGGTCCAGGATTAAGCCCACTCAAGGACGAGGGGATTTTTGTCCTTGGCAGCAGCTACAAGGTTATAAAACAGCAACGCATACAGCATGAGCCATTCAGCCTGATCCAAATATTCATAATGGGGAAGGAGTGTGCCTTTGTGGTGAAGGTGGAGTAGTCCTAATGGAAAAAACACATCACTCCTGAATGTCCTCCTGGTCATTCCTACTGTAAACCACTTCACAAAAATCATCATTTTGCATTACATCAGTTTGATCCACTGATTATACAGGCTTGTGGGTGCAAGACATTTTCCCCGCCCTTGAGTAGTTTGAATGTCCAGGTACATGAAGTTTTATTATTTTTATTTACTTTTCCTCTAAGGAGTCAACAGAGAAGATCAACACCACAGAAATGTCTGCACAGGAAAGAAGCTAAACTAAAGCAAGCAAGTGGTTTATTCAGTAAAAGACAAAAACATCTGTCTTTGTCCTGAGGCAACAAATCTAGCTCACCGTCCCCCTTTTACAATTTATTTACACCTATTACTGATTGTTTAATCTGCACACTATTGGTGTAAAAAATAATTTTGATGTTTAACACATTGAAAAGGGCTGATTGATTAGACAAAGTCAGATTATTGCCGAAAAATCACAACACTCTCATTGAAGTTTTCAATTGTTTTGTTGCCTTCCACTATAAAAGTAGAAATTGTGTAGGTCTTGAATGACACCAAGTGCCTAAAACTTAAGTGGTGCACATTTTCTAACTTGGAACCAACCAAAAATAAGAATACCCCAGATTTTATGCAACAATAAAGGTCCAGTTTTGTTCCTGGACCATTACATTTTACATTAATAAGTGTTACTTTAGCATTATGTGCTAACAGTCATTAACCTAAAAGGTAAATTGTCACAGTGTCAACAGTCTGGAAGGCTAAAACAAGTATTTCTCAAGAAATTGCTTACCACAAAGCCATTTTAGTTTAATAGATTTCCAAGACATTGCTTATGGATTTTTTCCCCACAGCATGATATTGCCACCACTGTGCACATTCTGTGGAATAATTGGTTTTAGCCACTTGTGAAGTCTTTGATGATAGCCCAAATATTCAGCTTCACTCCATTAACTAATACTTCCAACATAGTTCAGTCAGGTCATCTGGACGGTTTCTTTTTTTTTTGTCTTTTTTTTTTTTTTTTTTTTTTTGAGATTTTTCGTGCTTAA
>JARVGQ010000759.1:8894151-8906569 GCA_031762355.1 Hypsolebias martinsi | reverse complement strand
AGGTCTGCATAATAAATAGATTTTATTCATTAAAAAATATCTCTTTACAATAATCTGTTTTTTTACCATTTGTCTTAAATTGTAAGAATATAAATTATTAGTTATTTTATATTTATAATGTCATCCCTAGTGGCCACAAAAGCTCCTTCCAACAAACCTAAAGAGGCCCATGTGCCACCAGTTGATAACCACAGTTGTAGCATGTTGTTGCGGCTCTGAACACTTAATTTAGTGAACAAAGGCGTAAAATGGCTCTTTTGATTGTAAATGTTGCAGACCCCTGATCTAGCCTCTGTGATCATTTTAGGAAAGTACACTTTCTAGTTTTTATTTTGCTTAACAGTTTAGTCTCCTCAAATGATTGGAGTGGCCGAAGATTGATCTGTGATGGTCAAGGCCACCGTTGGCCACCCCCTGGCTCCACCTTTGCACCTTGTGATGGATAAAATTGCTCCCCTTGCCAGGAGCCGTCACTCTGCTCCACCTCAGACAAGTTAAGAAATCTTGTCTTTTTTCTTTTGTTTGTTCATTTATTTATTTTTTTTCTTGAACTTGCTCTGGTGCGACTGCCCTGTCATTAAACCTGCAGTGAAATCTGCCCCTCCAGGTGCCGCCGTCTGTGGGAGGTGGAGGTGTGGAACTGAAGCGGTGTCAGATAAGTGTCAGGAGGAAATGACAGGAGGGCCCTCAAATATTGGCAGATGTTCTTTTTTCTGAGGGGAACCCACTGTGTGCTGGAACAACCATCTAAACTCTGGGCGGATGTGAACATACAAGTTTTCAACAAGAGGGAGAAAAAAATGTTCAGACTTGAGGAAATCAGTCACTTGGAGCCACATCACTTTCACAGATTATTATTGATAAAATTGGCTCCGACTCCTATGAAACTTTTACCATCTCTGAATCATTTTAGCTTGTAGCCTCACAGTGAACTCTTTGAACGCAGCTCTCCTGGCTTCATGTCCTTCCACTGCTGACAAGATGGTCATCATTTTCACGAGGTCATCTGTGGTCAGAAGGGAGTTTCTTTCATTCTTTGTTCACGTTGTGCGTTTCTTTCTTAGATAACCAGAGGCCTCTCCTTTAAAAAATAATCCCTAATAATAGAAGCACTAATAAAGACGCAGCTACTGTAAACAGACAACTTTTCCTCATCTGTTTGCACATCTTTTTGAATCTCTCTGACCCAGCCGTGCCTACACAAATCCACTCCTACACACGAGCTTTTAAATCTTTAATAAAAGGAACATCTGTGTCCCCTTCCACCGCGGAGCGACCTCTCCTGTCAGAGCCCAGGCTTTGTTCTCAAGCTTCTATGTTTAGCTTAAAGGAAATGCCACAGACTTACTGTATGTTAAACATCTTTTAGATGGTCTCTTCTAATGGACTCTCCTTTTTAAAAAAAACATTTTTTATCAAGCTAGCACAGAATAAAATAAAGCCGACATCAAGCGTCATTGTATGCAGGCCTCAAATCACTATCCAGTTAATAATAGGTGTGCCCACAGCTAAAACAATAAGTCGAGTAACTGGCTGGGGTGGATTTATAGACAAAAAGCTTCAACAGCAATTACCGGCGTGGCATTTAAGTCATTCATTTTTACTCTGAAACAAAATGCGTTTAGCCGCTTACTTCTAATCATCCGCTATTTTCCTCAACAAAATAAATTGAATATTCAGGAGAAAATGTCAGGTTTTTCACAAGTTGTTGTTATTTCACAGATATAGTGATTTATAAGAAAATAATTGAGGAAAGTTTCACTAGTATGAAACCTGTTAGCTTTGCACAGCACTTTTTAAAAATAAACCAAGAAATCCTTATTTTAATGTGTCTGTCTTTGAGTTTTCCATGCAACTTTTTTTATACACATTTTGTTTCCGTTCACATAAAACAGCACTGCATAGGCCTCCCTGTCCTTAGAGAGGCAACACTGCTGCCCTATTGCCCTCATCCTCCTAAAATCATTGCAAATATATTATTGCAATGGGCTCCAGGTGACCCCCCCACCCCACCAGGAACAGCTTGAGGCAATATGCCAGAGTCAAAACAACACGCTACACATACCCTGCTTCAACAATATTAAACCAATATAAGAACTTAAAACAAAGAAAGAGCTGTGAAACTAGTTTTCTGACGTAAGTTTCAACCTCAGACTGTCCTAAACCGAACAGTCAGTGTAAAATTTAAAACCTGTGTTCATAAATTAGACATTTTTAATACAGAAAGTCTGAAATATCCACAAATTGTGAAGGTTGAAGCCAAACACTTAATAAAAAAATCCCTGCCTACTTGTCAAAATACACCATTGGTACTGTATGATATTATTAGAAGTCATAGTTAAATTGTCAATAAATTCTTCCAAATTTTCTGAAAATAAAGTTTTATGCACCAGTGAACCAGACCATCAGTTTGTGCTGGAGATGCAGGTAAAACTGTTGTTTAATAAAGGGGTTTCCAAAATTTTCTGACTCACAAAATAGTAACAGCAGAAAGCTGTGACCAAGTAACTCAGGTTAACGTTTGAAATATAGAAGGGACAACCGAATGTCTTATCTCTCATGACAAATACTGTAAAAGTAGAAAAATTAACATTGATTTTAACATTTATTTTGTTTCCGGAAATGATCTCGAAACCTCAAACTTACGTATCCCTGTGATGGACTGGAGACCTCTCCAGAGTGTCCCCTGCCTCCGGCATAGTGACTGCTGGACATGGGCACCAGTGAACCCGTGAACCAAAAAGGAAGAAGCGAGTAAATATAATGGATGGAAGGACTTTTGACAGAAATCATTTCAGCGTCTGACATCTTCTTGTTTTACATTTTCCCTTCAAATCCTTCAGATACAGTATTGGGAATTAATGAATTGTTTTCTCATGTACTAAAACCAACTAAGGCACTGAAC
The DNA here is from genome assembly GCA_031762355.1 of Hypsolebias martinsi. Classification (NCBI taxonomy): domain Eukaryota; kingdom Metazoa; phylum Chordata; class Actinopteri; order Cyprinodontiformes; family Rivulidae; genus Hypsolebias; species Hypsolebias martinsi. Next base: position 8,903,664 of record JARVGQ010000759.1, on the reverse strand, counting down.
TGCTGGTCTGAACATTTCACTCACTTGTTCCTAAAGTTCCACCTTTCAGCTTCATTTCTACAAGATCATTTCACTCTGCTGCAGAGAGGAGACACTTGTTCGGAGAACACCTCAAAAGTGACTTTATCTGTGTTTGCTCAGACCCTATACCACCGTGTCATGGACAAATGATTCTGCCCCCCCCCACCCCCCCCCACACACACACACTTATCTTATTACAACAGTGAGTCATTGTGTGCCGTGCTGTAATCGTGTTTAAATAAAGCCTCTGCTGCAGCGTTACAATCATCAAATTCAGAAAAAAATAATAGGAATAGATTGTTTTCAATCTAAAAGTCACTCTAAAAGAGAACATATATGTTTTATTTCTTATTGAATTTGGAGTGGTTTTTTTTTTCATATATTTGTGAAACAATAGAATTGTGAAATTTTGAAATACAGAAATCAGACGTACACATGCAGAATAAAGAAGAAAGCCATTAACAGTGTCGGTCAGGTTTGTGTGACATCTTTACCATGTAATATATAACCACACACACAAAAAAAAGTGAAATTTTTATTGACATATCAATGCTTTCTATGAGATTCTGTCTGATTTTAGTTTAATTTTTTTTTTTTATTCTGTCCTGTGCATGAATAATTTAAGTCTGAATGAAAAAGATAATTTACTGGGGAAACGGTAATAAGATGGCATCGGAGCCCTGAAGATGATTCACAGAGTGGAGAAAAGTCTCAGTTTTGGATGAGGTTTTATGCAGAAACAACATCAATCAGCTCTTTGTCAGGAGTCTCTTCAGATGGCTCCATTTCAGAGTACAAAGTGAGCTGCTTCTTGTAACGGCGGGGCCTCGTGAGACTCGGTTTCAGGGAGAGATAATGGTTATCACTCGAGAGATTTAGTGACACGAGGCTCTGGTGAATAATGGGAACGCCTGTACCTGCAAAACTAGTAACATACATATGCTAATGTTTTCGGCACAATAATAAAACCTAAATTTTATGGGTTTGAAACTCCTAATCAGTTAGGAAGCCTCTGCACGCTGAGCTTGTGACGTATCTTTACCTTAGTTTAGTTTTAAGGGACAAAAAATGCCTATGGGTTTGGCTAAGGGCAAAAACAAGGCCGAGACATTTTACACCAGTGTGCAGCCTGGACATGCACAAAAACGGCATAGGGCTACCCTCAGGTGTCTGATATGGAGCGATGGTGACAGATATGTGCATCTTAGACGCCATTAATTTGTTATCAGAGAAATTTGGAGGCTAGATTAAAGGGATAGTCTGGTCATTTTTTAAGTTCTGTATAAAATTGATCAAACTTATTAGCTGTGAGATCAATCATTTAGTACAAAGAAAGAGGTAAAACCCTTCATCGAGGCTAGACTGACTACAATCTAAATGAAGGCCCGTTTTAGTTTTTTGTCGCAAAGTGAAAAGGCCAAAATGGAAATACCATCCGCCGTCTGCTGGATAACTTGAAACATTATCCAGCAGACAAGATGCGTTCATTTTGGTGTGTTGTTTGAGCAGGAACCTGCTGTAAAACAGCAAATATGCTGAGCCAGGCCCGATTTCTTTTAATATTTTCCTGTTTAAAATTTTAAATAAATAGAAATTTCATGCATTTTGTAGCACTTAGACTCCAAAAAACATGCATGTTAGGATGGATTCAGGTCCAGACCTCCCTTGCAATTGAGAGATGTGATCTCATTTGGATTTGCCCGATTTAATAAAAATTAATAAGAGCATGTGTTATGGATAATGTTCAGCTACTACCACTACCAATTTAAGCTCATTACTGTATCTGTAAAACGCAAGTTCGTTCAACCTTTATTTATACAGGTTAATCCCATTGACCCTCGGGGACTCATTTACAAGAGACACCTGAAGAAGTATTGTTGCTAATATGACAGAAAAACATTGTTGCCCACCTTTTTTCTTTGTGGTACCATCAGATAAAGTGACTTTGAGTCCAAGGCTATTCTTAGAATCAGTAAAGAAATGTTGTAGCAATAATGTGCTGAAATATTAAACTTTTCAACGATTTTTGGATTATCTCATTCGAGTTATTTATTGGTGTGCTCGACTCACATAAACTTTAACAAGTAATGTTTTAAACAACAAATCTCACTGTGTTTTCAGAGCAATGACTTTATCGACTGCACACATTTTGAGCTGCTTTTGTAAAACTGCTACATTTTGTTTTGTGAACCAAACTGCACGTTCTTGAAATGATTGATATTTGTAAGATATCGGTGAAAGAAAAAGGTTTGTTTTTTTGTATTTGACGCATTTAATGACAGCTGTGATTTAAGAAGGAAGATCAAAATACGAGCTGAGTGAGAATTATTATTTGATTGTAACATTGTACGCACGGGCAGGAACAAAAAAAAAAGTGTAGATTCAAACAAAGCAGAAATAAACAAATTGATCTCGAGAAGAACAAAAAAAAAAAGCTTTAACTTCATGTAAACTCTCTTCCTCCCTCTGTGGAAAACAAGCCAAACAGCATGAAACGTTGGTTTTAAACGTGGAATATTTGGACAAACAACTTAAACAGCTGCTGATAATCAACTCGAAGTGTATGAAATGTCAGGGGTTGCTGAAACAACACCCGCCCGCCACCTCTCATCCATCTTTGTATGCGCTGACATTCCTCAGTCAGCAGAGTAACACAGACGTTTGACAACTCGTCCCTGAATAAAAACCCAGTCTCAGATGTCAGACAGACTAAAACGCTCGATGAAAGAATCCATTCTGTTCAAAAGTCCAAACAGACTTTTTCTACTTTCACTAAAACTTCTGCCTTACATTCATTGTGTTTATGCTGAGTCAGCATTCACAATATAGTTCTCATTTTCATCTAACAAGGTTGAGTCAGGTTCTCTGGATGGATTTTTCTTTGTTGAAAGATTTCATCTTTTATCCAAAAGAACTTTGGTGTTTTGAAACACTGAGGCATGACTGTTGAAGAACAGTTGACGGGGGAGAGGGCGGGCCCCGGAGGCCATCTTAGCACCAGCAAACTGTTTTTTCCCCTCTATGGAGTATGCTGTTTGTGGGAATCAGTTTTGTTCAGTGGCTCTTCAGACTGAAGAAGTTCTTTGGATGAAGGATGAAACATCTCAGCCAAAAAAAGAAACCGCCCAGATGACCTGACTGAAGATTGTTGGATTTTATACCTGGATTACTGAGCATGAACTTTGGTGTTTATCCAAAATACTTCTTCAGTCTGAGGAGTTACAACAAACTCAGTCTTATAAATAACATGTTCTCTTAGTGCAAGGGTGTCAAACTCACTTACAAAAGGGGGAAAAAATTAAAACCTTTTTCAAACTAAGGGCCAATTTCAAAAACTGCATTAACTCAAATCAGATACCCATTATTGTTTCTTGGTCACAGGTTTCTCAACAAGAGTTTGATTGATCTCATTTGATGTTCTCTGTTATGCTTTCGACATCATAATCAAAGATTACTGAAAAAAGTCAAGAGATACAAGTATTTTATGTTTCACATATCATCTTGGGGGCCAGATAAGAGGTCAACGAGGGCCACATTTGGGCCCTGGGTCTGGAGTTTGACACATGTTTTAGTGGATCAACCAGTTTGCTGGTAACAACCAATATTAGCTGTTCACATGTCAAAGGATCAGCCTACCAAGTGACCACTAGTGCCCTGATGGCCTCTTGCTATTCACAGAGGGCTGAGTGATGCTTGCAATAACAGCACGGGAAGAAGAGAACAGTTGGCCACAGAGGCCTCCGCCCTGTTTAATGATGGAAAAGTTCTCTTCACAAAGATGGCTTCCTTCACGCCTCTCTCAAACCAAGATTCCTCGCTATCAAGGATAATTGAACTTCTCGCTCCGTCTTTAAGGAAGAGTCCAGTTACCCTGCAGAGAAACTTGTTTCCACCACATGTGTGATCTTGTTCTTTCAGTCACTACCCAGAGTTTTTTCCTCCCTCGCTCTGCGAGAGGTGGCAGCTTTTTTGCTCTAACCACCCCCCCCCACACACACACACAAACACACACACACACACCGTGTTACTTCTCCCTGCTCTGCTCTCTATAGACAAACGAGACAAACAACTATTCACTCTCTCACTCACACCTAGGAACAATTCAGAGTTACCAATCAGCCTAACATGCATGTTTTTGGTCTGTGGGAGGAAAGCGGAGTACCCGAGGAAAACCCACGCATGCACGGAGAGAACAAGCAATCTCTACCCAGAAAGGCTCCCGGACCGGGATTTGAACAGGAGCAACCTGCTCATTGAGAGGCAGCTCAACCAACTGCTCCACCGTGCTGCCCTGTTTTAATTTAATTTTGTTTAATAAGAACAGAAATAATGGGATGAAACATCTTTTTCAGTGTAACCATTTTCTATTTTTAAACTCATGTTTAAAACTTAATGTGCTTTTGAACCAATTGTACGTTGTTGTGACATTATGTTGAAAAAAGAAATTGGCTTATTTTCCATAAACATGTTTTTAAGGCCAATTTGATGAGTCTCCCGCAGGAACCCCTCGATGCAAAGGCTGGATTCTGAGGCCCGTTATAATCTGCTGTTAATGAATTAAAAGCTTACAGCTGCTCTTCACAAGTATGTCAGTTATTCTCATATGGATACTGCACTCAGCAATTTATGTTTAATATTTACAATTAACAGTATTCTTCATCGTGTTAGCTGATGTGTGGAAGTGAAAACGATTTATTTACTATATGTTTCATTTACAGCCGCTTATTGTCTGAAATGAATAATTCAGTGTTTGGTTCAGTCTGATGATGACATAATGTTTTCAGTCACAAGCAAAAAAGCGCATGTACTTCACTTATTGTTATTTTTTTTAACAATTCAATTAAATTCAGTTTATAGTACCAAGTCACAACAGAAGTCATCTCAGGGCACTGATGATCTTATTTATTTACAAAAAGAAAATAATTTGTTGTCTATTTAACCAGTCCTGATTACACAATTATTATTATTGTTATTTTTACAATTTTATTTTTTTTAAAGAAAATAACAGTTGTGCTGAGTTAAAATTTGTCCTCAGTTGTTCACCTTTGCTAAAAATGACTTTTTTTTTTTTTTTTTTTTTTTACAAAACTTTAAGTGACTTCACTGTCGGCTTTTACATAAGAGGGTTTGTTTTGTGGTACCTGAGGAATTAATTTATATTCAAATTAGGATGGCGGTAAATTTAATGAATGCATTTTGTTTTTTGTAAATGTCTTAAAATTTGCTGCATATTAAAAAGGAACTCATTTTGAATTAAAATGAACACAAATAAAAGAAAGAAAAGTTTCAGGAACATGCACATATTTCTAATCATGTTCTTTGTGAAATGTGCACGTGTCATGGCCTTTCGAGCACATTTAGTTTGACATTATTTCACTCCGCCTTTTTCCATTTCCTCATTTTCACATTCACACAGTCAACTTTTCTTGTTTTAAATCGTCTCCAGCTCAGTCCTAAACGTTTCTCGACACTTAGATCGTTTTCACATCTGATAGTCGGGTAGACTTGGTTCGATTGGGGACCATAATTCAGAACATTTGTTCACATTTTCAGCTGGTGTGTTTCATATTCACACTGCACTGAGTCAATCGAGCCAACCACCCTCACCTGTGGTGGCGCTGTACCAAGAACTATTGAAGGAAATGACACAAAAACCTCAGAAGAAGACACTGAGTGCAACTTACTTCTGGAAATATAATCAAAAATGGAGTGGCATCAAATTTTAGTGCTTTTAGGATTTCTGTTTTGTCTGTGTCACATGTGCCAAACAAACATTTTTCAACAATGGACTCAGCATGAGAGGAAGATGAAGCAGAAGACCATGGAGAGTGTTGCGTTTCACACAAGCAGCTGACGGCGCCATATGAGGTAAGAGAAATGCAAGTTTGTTTTGGTTGTATTTACACAGAATGTCCTGCGCTGTAGTCCATTCCTGCTTTTGGAGTGGTCTCCAGTCCGCTTGCATTCACAGCGTATTCAAACCGGGCCAAAGATCACTTCAACCGAACCGAGACCTCGCTATTTAGGTGGACCAGAGTTCGCTTTTTTGGTTTGCATCCTCCCCAAACGAACCGGACTTTCTAGGCAAACGGACTAGAGTTCGATTAAAGTGGACTAAACAGGGATGGTGTGAATGCACCCTAAGTGACTTCTGACTCCTGCAGCTTTGATGCTGGGCTCTAATTAGAGCAGTCACCTCTGACAGAAGAATCAGGGGGCGTCTGATCACAGGCGCTTCAGCCAAACAGAGACAAACATTATGGGGGAAACACACCAGTGTGTGTTTAGTCCTGTAAAGTAAATGTAAACTAAATAAATGAGCTCGCTGAAGATTTTAGCTGCTACAAACAGGGGTGAAGCAAAGTGGCTAAATGTGCACTCTAAAGGGGATAAGAAGTCCAACTCATGACCTTAGAATTTTCACGATTTGATTCCAACTCTAGAAACTTTATTTTCTAAACACTGATTGAGTTTTTGGTAAGTTTTCTACTCTCCAAACCAAACTTCTGCGCTTTTGTAACATTTTAGCCATTCACATATCAGGTTTTGATTTTGGTAATTTTGACAATTTTGAAAATGTCTATTTTTATTTATTTATTTTTACCTTTCTCCATACAAATACACTGAAATCTCTTCAGTCACCCCCCCCCACCCCACCACCACCATCAAAAATGTTAACCTTGAAATCTGCTTCGTCTCATTTCTTTTACTTAACCATAAGTTAATTTTAGTTAGCCCATTACTTTTAGCTACTTTTAGGTTCTAGCTAGCCTTTTTTTCTTATTTTTAGCTTTTAGCTAGCATTTTGATATTTTTGTTTGCCCTTTGACCCTTTTACTAATCTGCTACTTTTAGCTCATGTTTTTCTACTTTTGTTCTTTAGCTAGTCTTTTTACAACACTTCCTTATCGCTAGAATGTAGATATTTTGGAGTTTTAGTTAGGATTTCACCTTTCTTCTTTTTAAACATTAAACTTTTACACAAACTATCAGAGCCCGTTTAAGATAAGAAATGATAAGAGAAGAGAAGATAGAACTGTATTGATCCAGCAGGAAATTGTTGTGCCAGAGTTTCAATACAAAAGAGCATACACAAGGAATCACACAAGACATAAAAAAACAGAGAATATCAATGTATAATACAGATTATAATGTTTGATGGATGACTAACTTTTGCAATCAGTCCAGTTCAAGATGGCTGCCACAACTAAACAACCTCATCAAACACAAACACCTCATTGAATTTTAAATATTTATGTTGAGCTAAAATTTGGTATGGTAGTAGCTAAAGGTCATCCCCAACACATACCTCGAGCACTAACAGATCATGAAAAATCACAAGAGCACAAGAGATCCTTTTTAATGTTGTTTTTAAAGTTTTAAACAAAAATGGTTGATGATACATTTATAATTTCTCAACATAAGATGATAGTCTAAAACTCTGACGTGAAAAGTTGGAGGCTTGCATTATTTCAAGAAATGCTAGGTTTTTATCTGGATAATGAGTCTTCATTCGTATTCCTTATTTCTATTCTAGCAGTTACCGTTTGTAAATGTTTCAAAATCATAAATATGTCTGGCTTCTCATTATTTACAATGTAAACTTTATATTCAGATTTAGTATGTACACTGATTTTTTTACCCCAGTGTGATGTAGCGATGCTACATGAAGTGCTACCTGAGACGGGACATGTGTCAAGGGTTCTTGAGAAACAGAATCTGTGCTTCGTGACTTTTCACAACAAATTACCAGCGAGCACAACAGAGCGTCACTGTGTTCTTTATAATCCACAAGCCTTTTATGCAGAACCCGGCGAGTTAAGTCGCTCCATTACTCACCGCTGTGGTTCTTATGGCGCCTTGTGTTCCTTCATATGTATTTAGACCTCGTCTGGAAACCCTCACAAAATCCAGCTGCCCCAACGGCTCCTTTTTTTTCCCCATTCTTTTTCAGAAAAGCAGCTCAAAACAAATCGAGTGCTCAAAGTGCCCAGCATGGTGGAGAACTGAAATAAATCATCAAACAAAGAAACAGATATTTTTCTCCTGACTCAGTGGGACAACCCAGAGATTGGAAACCTGACACTTAATCCAAAAACATTACCTTATATGAAGCACCTCCAGAGGCACGGGCCGCATGGTTGGACTGGAGGTCAGTTAGGTGCCTTCAAACTTAACTGTTGTTTTTCAAGCCCGAGACAATGGACCAGTTCATGCTTTACGACTTGTGCTGCACAGCAGACGTCTGAAAGAGGAGAATAAGTTATTGAACCCAAGCTGTGGCAAACACTCGCCCCCACCCAGAAAAAAAACAAGCAGTACTCTGAAGTCCCTCGTCCCTGATGGATGTGAAGAGTGAATTCATCAAAAAAGTGTTCAATACAGAAACAACTGGACTTTATGTGAAATAAATAAAGTCCAGTTGTTTCTGTATTGACCACTTTTTTTGATTTTATCATGTCCTGGATGACTGAGAATCTTCACCAGCATATTGAAGAGTGAATGTTTGTAGTTTTTGAGATGAGTGTTTTTCTGGACTGGAACTGAACAGAGAATGAAAGTACACCTTAATGTTTTTGGTACAAGATGTCCAACTCTAGCCAGTTAAGGAAACTGTTTTTAAGCAGTTATTTTTTTTTAATTTTCCATTTATTTATACAGGTAGCCTCTTTGACTCATAAGAACTCATTTTCAAGAGAGACTTGTTTTGGGGAGCAGATGGTGGGGGTTAAGGGCCTGGCTCAGGGGCCCAGAGTGAGGTAGGTGTGGGTGTTTCAACTTATCCACCCACATTTTGATGTTGATGGTACCGGGAGTTGAACCTGCGACTTTCCGATCACAGGCCCATCTTTTCTAACCGCTGCGCCACCACTCCCCTGATATAATGAATATCATATCTGAATATTAAAAACTAGCAAAGCCATCAAAGTTCATGCTCAGTCATCCAGGTACAAAATCCAATAATGGTCAATCAGGTCATCCGGACAGTTTCTTTTTTGTGGAAAGATGTTTTGCTCTCTATCCAGAGGGCTTCATCAGCCTGAAGAGCCCCAGTTAAACGTTTTCCCCATTGCTGGTGATAAGGTGGTTTCTGGGGACTGTCCTGTCCCACGCCGACTCCTCCCAGGCAGCCACAGCCATAGCCAAGTATAATTTCCTCAAATGATCGGGGTGGTCAGTTTGCATGTGATGGTGACATCTTACATGTTGATGTGACAACCCAGTTTTTGACAGTGGCCTTGCTTACGTCTGGACGCAGCCACACACCATGTTGGAAGTTGACACGATGCTTATTATTCATGTTCTCAATTTCACAAGGTTAACAAATACAGGAAGTCCTCGGTTTACAGCCGACTCGGTTACTGGCCGTTACGCGTTTACGGCCGCCGCCCCAGTGACGTCATCACACCTCACGTTGCCTTTTTTAAGCAGCATTTTATGTTTTTTTTTTTTTTTTTTTATTTATTTTGTTTTTTTTAGGGTATTGTGTTA